>VDFB02032666.1:0-37361 GCA_007258455.2 Sequoia sempervirens
ACCCTAATTAGGGTTTGGTTGTAATAATCTCGGCCGTTAATCTTGTTTTAATCTCGGCCCTTCATTTCATTTTTGAGGCTCTATATAAACTAGTGCTCTCTCATTTTCATTTTGTGTGGAGACAGATTATGTAAATTGTCGCATTGAGACTATTTTGAATGATAAAAGCTCTTGAGCATGATTTGCCTTGAATAACTTCTTATTGTTGAATAGTAAGCGAGGTTGCATATTATCTTCCGCCATAGATTAAAGTTAAAGTTAGATTAGGTAGAATTTGCTTTAAAAGTTGGTTAATTGAATGAGAGATTGATCATATTGATTCAATGGTGAAGTGTAGCTCATACTTTCTTTGAATGGATGATTTGCATTCGATGCGTAAAGTTAGCCTGAGCTCTTAATTGTGGAAACTTAACTTCAGCCTCGTTCGAGGTTTGAAAATTATTCTCACAACCCCTTGAAGATTGCACCCATTTTGCGTATGTTGTCCAACAGGAGGCGAAACAAAGTGTGGTTTATTCCTCTTCACCGAGTCCTTACTGTCTCTTGAGTTCTTAGGCTTAGACTAGATTCTCTGAACCCTATCCTTTTGCCATTTTTTTTAGATCCCTGGTGAAGTCCTAATTGAGGCCTTAAATGATAAATTTCCTAAGTCCCTAAACTTGCAAAGATTTTTAAATGAAGTCCTTTTCATTACCCGGCCGGAATCCTGGCAGCCATTGAAGGCTTAGTATCACCGTCGAGACCGACTAAAGAAACCGCTGGAGATAAGCCATATGATCTTCTACCGCCCAATCTTAGCATCTGTGATGGTTTTCAAGAGAGGGATAGAGTGTCTTTTGGGCATTTTATTCTGATGTTTGGTGTGTCATAAAACAAATCAGCGAGGCCCCAATAGAAAACCTCATCCAACCTGTTAAAAAGAGCATGTTTACTAAAAAACTTAATTTTAATTTATTATTATTTTGAAATTGAATCCAAGATAACACATTTTTATTCATTAAGACAATAACAAACATAATAAATTAATAAATTATCACTATCCTTCTCTTGCCTAAAGGGCAATGATCATAGTGTTTATCTAGGTTAATAGACTATATGATACAGCACTAACTTAGGGTCTGCAAGCTCCAGGAAGTGTAAAATAATCTATATCTTGCAGGCCCCCACACAGAACCTAAAATAAGGCACCCACTTCAAACACAGCAGTTAAGAATGTGACTACAATCTGTGCACCTAGAACATGCCAGGGGGTTCCACAAAAGGGTGCAAGATGGCTGTACACAGTCTAGCAAAGAAATCAGAGTAACAGATGAAATTGAACTGCAGATCAAAAAAAATGTAAACATAATTCTAATGGTAAATGGCAGCGACTGTAAATGGAACTATTGATTGGCAGTAAGGCACAACCAACAGCCAGGGGTCACAGTTGACTCCTCTTTTAAAAGGAGATTCGATAGCCTCCCCAAGGTCTCTGGGGGTCCAGGTCTTGGCATGACAAGATAGCTCAGAGGTGAAATGCATCCTGTTTCAGCAAGGGGGCTGGTAAGATCTGAGTGTGGGGAGATGTTGGAACACAATTCGCTAGAATTGCACACTTGTGCTAGAGTTCCAAAAGTCTATAGAAGACAATAGGTGGAAATCAAATGCCCACACACAACTTGCAAGAATTACAAACTACACACAAACTTTGAAAGTCCACAAAACAAAGGAGGCAGCAAGAATCAAAGGTTCCTAAACAATTTGCAAACTACACAACTAGTTAGAAACTCTAGAATACTACCTGGGTCTTTGCAAGAACCATGAAGCCCTCAACCATGGTAATTTAAATTTTAGACACTCAGGCACCAAACAAAGACTACAAGGGATCTAAAACATAACATTAAGCACAATATGACTAATGGGACCCAATGAAGAAGATCTTGGGTCAATTCTCAATGATGGGATTTCAAATAATGCTGTTTTTTGTGCTGCTGTAATTGTGAGTTAGATTTTATTATTTAAAGAAAAATAAGAAAAATTAAAAAGGGGACATTACAGATTATTATGGCCTGTCAAATATTATCAAACTTTATGATTTCTGTATCCACCATTGTTTGAAGATGAAGGTTGCAACCTCTTTTACATTTGTTTTCAGGATGTACAAACTGTCCTTGATATTGCATGGTTTAAAACTTTAAGGTCACCTATGGGCAGTACTTGACTTGAAATTCTTCTTCTTTGTGTCCTCTTTGTTCTGCATTTTACACACCATATTCAAACTTCCTTACTTCTATAGCACTTCACTGATCCTATTTGCTATCAATTTTAATCTAGTTAAGTATCCATCATCTTTGTCTGTTTCCTTCAAGCATTCTGCTTACCACTGCTCATGCTACACAAAGTCAAAAGATTTTTTTATTCATTCATTCTATGTAGATTCAACCTCCAATAAAGTATAAATGGTTTAATTCATTGACAATAGGTTTGCCAAGCATCTGAATCAGGTTTATAATTGCTTGTATATGTTAATTGTATTAGTATATTATTTTGCCTTGTTTCAATTCATTAAATTCTATTATTTTAAGCATCTGTATGTAACAGTTTTTTTTTCAGTCAAATGCTTAATGAAATTCTTGCTGTGATTTATTTTTCTTTGTAAGCAGCTGATCGCACCATCTAGCACTATTGCCTTCAAGCATTTCATATTGCAAGAAATTACGACGTTTGTTTGATTCATCTAGCATGCCATGTAAGCCACAATTCAGACCACACAAAAATAGATAGTCATCAGATTCAAAGATAAAGTCTGATAATTTGTTTGCAGACACAACTTTGTGTGCTGTCATTTTCTTCTTATTTGGAAAACTTAAATACACAAAATGACATGGTGATCCAGAAAATCTAAAACTAAAAAACATAGATTTAAAATACTTTATATCAAGTATTAAAAAGATACAGACAAACAAAGGGATACGAGATTGTGAAAATCACCATCCTTCCAAATAAAGGAAAATGACAACTCGTGAGATAAATAAATAATAATATCTTTTCAATAGTAAAAATAAAAACGGAACATCAAGAGGATAAATGTGGAGGAAGCATAATGGATTGGAAAGGCAATGAGTTGTACTTTTGGTCCAGGATGAAGTCTAAGCATCAACTGATGAACCCACTGCTTGGGAACAAAAAAGAGAACAACTGCATTTGGTACACTTGGTGCAACTCTCAGAAAGGAAGCAATAGGTTATACTGTAGATTAGACAGATTTTATGCCAACAAAAATTATTTCAGTTTTGACAAGAATGAAGAGGGCCATAATGTCCAAGTGTATCCTTTCTCCCTCTCTGATCACCATCCAATTTTGACAAAAATAAAAGTGAATTATAAAGAGGATATGTCAAAGATAATCTGTTCAAGTTGAACACCAATTTGCTGGGAGATCAAGATTGCAACAATGAAATCTTCACTCTCAGAGAGATCAATAGATGGATGTTGAAGATGCATCTGCAAGGGAGAGGTGGGTGCAAAATACCAAAAGCTGGAAGATAATTTTTTGGACAGTGGGTAAGAAGAAAGCTATGGATTCTAGACAAGAGGAACTACATTTGAATAAAGAACTGTTAAAAGCAGAGAGCAAAATTCAAAATGATCCATCCAGCATTGTACTCTCTGAAGATGTCTCCATGAGTAAAGATTCCTTAAGGAAACTCCAAACCAAAAAAGTGCAGCGAATGAGGGTCAGATCCAAAATGAATTGGCTGAAAAATGGGGATAGAGGAAACAATTCTTCTTCAAAACCTTGAAAAGCAAGGAGGCAAAAGAGAGCATTGATAAAATCTGGTTAGAGGGCAGTGCTATCAGTGATCAAGAGAAAATTAAGTAAGCCTTCCATAACTTCTACAAGAGCTTGTTCTCTTCAGGAGGTGTCAATAGGGAAACTATCCAGCCAAGAGAACTGTGCAAGAATGTGATCCCCAAGAAACTAACTGAAGAGCTTGTTATGAACCTTGACAAAGAAATCACACTAGAGGAAATCAAAGCTGCTATCCTTGCTTTAAACAATGATAAGTCGCCTGGGGCTGATGGCCTCACAGTGGAATTCTACAAACAGAATATTGAATGGGTAAGTGAAGACCTCCTCCAAGTGTACTAGGAAACTGCCATCAATGGTTCTCTAGGCAAAGAAATCAACAAAGGCATTATCAAGCTCCTGCCAAAAGATGGTGATAAAACTCTCCTTAAGAATTGGAGGCCCATCACCTTATTAAATGTTTCATACAAGATTTTGGCCAAAGCTCTAGCCAATAGACTGGTGGATATACTTCCAAAGTTCATCACCTCAACTCAGACTGGCTTCATTAAGGGCAGGTATATTCTTGAAAACTTAATTACAAGTTGGGAGGCCATGAATTGGGCCAGGATCTCGGATCAGAGGATTGCAATGTTGCTGTTAGATTTTGAAAAAGCATATGATAGAATAGAATGGGATTTTCAGATTTTCTACTTCTCTCCTTGGAAGCATTTGGCTTTCCACGAAACTTTTGCAACTGGGTTAGAGTTCTCATGAAAGATGCCAATGCTCAGGTGGAGATCAATGGGTCTCTAACTAATGAAATCCTACTGGAAAGACCAATTAGGCAAGGGTGCCCTCTCGCCCCTACCTTGTTTGTAATTGCTGCTGATGCAATCTTCTATCTATTAAGGGAGTCCTCAACATCCCCCATTGTGAAAGGCGTCTCCCTTCCAAACAAGGAGGAACTCTTGAATTTACAGTTTGCAGATGATAAAGCCATTTTTCTAGAACTAGATGAAAAGAACATGGAATCCCTTATGGAAAAATTAAAGGTCTTTTGCCTTGCCTCAGGTGCGAAGATATCTAATGCTAAATCTATTGTGGTGGGATGGCAAGATATCCCTCCCAACTGGCTGGAAAAGTTTGAGCTGCAATGGAGGGGCCCTAACAAACAAGTGAAGTATTTGGGGATTCCGTTTGTAATAAACCCATGTTTAAAGAACATGTGGCAGTGGATAAAAGAGGAGATTGAGAACAAACTTGGAAAGTGGGATAAGCAACACCTCACCTTGGCAGGCAGAATGCAAGTCTGCCAAAAAAATTGGCCTCTTACAGTTTGTACTACTCTGTATGGCTCTTCCATAGCTACCAAATAAATGAGATCCAAAAGAGGATCAGGAAGTTCCTTTGTTCGGATGGTAAAGGCAAAAGGAAGCAGCACCTGGTTAAGTGGGAATGGTGTTGTGTTGAAAAGGCAAGGCGGGGGGGGGGAGTCTGGGCTTGAAAGATCCGAGATTGCATGGGATTGCCCTTGCTGTCAAGTGGATTATAAAGTCTCTTCACGGGAACAAACCCTGGAAAGTTCTCATAAGGAACAATATTCACTTGGCTGTCCCAAGACTGGCCAAATCATGGAAATCACTTCCTTTTAGTGACCTTGTGGCAGGTACCTTTTCAGTGTTGCCAGCAGGATCTGTAGTCTTCAGAAGCCTCTAGAAAGCTTGGGAAATTGTGAATAACAGAATTAATAATAAGAATGTGATTGATAACAATAATTGTCTTATGGCTGAGAGATCCATATGGTGGAAGCTAAGGCATAAGGACAAGCCCCCAGCACTCCTACGAGGTTGCTCGGCCAAGAGCTGGGCAGCTAAAGGGATAAGGTGCTTTAATGATATCCTAATCAATGGTGACTTGAAGAGCTGGGACACCCTTAGTAAGGAGTATGGTCTGCCCTCCTCTAATCAGAGGACCTACTCCATGATTAAAAAATCCTGTGAGTCCATCCAGCTGCCCAGAAAGTGCAGCAGCAATTCTAATACTTTGAGCCATCTCAAGTGGAAAGATGGCACCCCACTCCATAAGCTTAACTCAAAAATTATTTATAAATCTTTAACTAATAACAATGTTATTTCTGATTATTTGAATCAAGCGTGGAACCTGTCTCTGAATAATAAAAATTGGCATTCTGTTTTCATTAATAATTGGGCTAACAGTTTAGAGCCAAAGAAAGCATGTTTTAAGTGGTCATTAATTCTGCAGAAGTTGCCTTATAAGTTCAACCATGCTGATATTGATTTGTGTAGCTTTTGCAGACAGCCTGAAACAGTGAAACATATTTTCTTTGAATGTCTTTTTGCAAAAGAGGTTTGGAACCTGTTTTTCTTTAATTTTAATGGTTGGTTTGGCAACATAAAGTGGAAAGAAATTCTTTTTGGTAAAGTTGATGGTTTAAGCAAAGAATGTAATTTGTTTTGGCTTGTTCTAACCATTGAAATTTTATGGCACATTTGGACCAAAAGGAATGAGGAAAAGCTGCAAGAGGTGAAAAGAACACTTACTGAGTTTTACAAGAAACTCATGTTTCACAAAATTGTTGTGCAGGTAACATTAACGATGGAGATTTCAAAGCAAAAGTTCATGAAGTTTCTGCAGTATGGAGTTGTACTAATGAACACCAATGAAATCAAATTTGGTCATACATGGGCATTCAACAAGGAAGCAAGCATCCCACTCCTTAGGGGCATGGTTGAACTGCTGAAGAACTTTGGAGAAAGCAGAGCTGGGTAAAACTTTAGAGGAAATGTAAGAATTGGCAAGAAAGAACAAGCATCATACAAGGATCCACATGAACACTAACTCAGACATGGGCATTGAAGCTGTTAGATCCAATGAAGACTTATCAGTTAATTACCCACCTCCTGACAGCCTTCCAGGGGAGAACTTTGGAGAAAGCAGAGCTGGGTAAAACTTTAGATTCTTTGACAGTCCCCTACCTTTTGTAGCTATAAGCAATGTAATTATACCTGATGAGTATAGACAGCTACTACACAGTTAACTGTAGTATAGGATAGAATACTAGCTGAGTACTTTACATATACTGCATAATGCAGTAAGAGACATATAAATGCTGGTCAATGCTTATTGCAACCATGTAAATGTTTTTTTGCACGATTACTAATACAAAAAAAAATAGTAAAAATAAAAACTGGAAAAGCTCAATCCTTTTGAAACAACTCTACACATAATCTTCTAAACCAGCATTTTCTTCGCATGAGATCTAAGAAGTAATGAGTTTTAAAATCTGCATGTACATAAAAATTTTACTCACATATCTATCATTCCTTGCATGGGATTGACGATGAAAGAAGCGATGGCAGAATACAATAGCAGTTGCTATAGTTACTTGAGGCCTGCACAAAAGCAGAAAAATCATCTTGCAGAATAAGATAATTTTAAATAATGAAACAAATTTATAAATTGAAATAGAGATGTGACGTAGTGACACTGAGAAAATAAAAATTGCCTTTTGCAAAGTTACTTGAGGCCTGCACAAAAGGAGAAAAATCATCTTGCAGAATAAGATAATTTTAAATAATGAAACAAATTTATAAATTGAAATAGAGATGTGACGTAGTGACACTGAGAAAATAAAAATTGCCTTTTGCAATAATAATTATAACATATACCAATATCTTAGCAGATACCAAAACATTAATAAAATGTGCACAGATATGTACTGGTACAAAAGAATAGAAGAGTCTATCGAACTTGAAAATGGTTTTGAGCCAAGTACTTCACTAAAGATTGACTTTACTTTTAGATGCCGCCAAGTCTGAATGGAGCACTGTGATGCTTGCAAAATAGCTTAAAGACCAATTTTGGATGCTCTGAGTGGTTGGTTTTGTCTTTTGAACTCACCAATCCACCTGTCACATTCTATTGTAATTTTTACTCCATCTTAGTCTATGGCAAGACCTGGAATGGCCAACTTGCCAATGTGCAAATAGTTTTAGATCTTCTTTGCCAACATCTTCAAGCCTACACAATTAAGTCCTTTGGTCAAACCTCTGTTAAATACTCGGGGTTCCTCCTTAATGAGCAGAGAGTACATGCAGATATCAATAAAGTAAAGGTCCTTCAGAATTGGCCCACTCTGTTAAACATTTCATGTCTTAAGGGTTTCTGAGTGGTACAATATTTCTATTGAAAGTGCATTCATGATTACTGGCATTTTACCCCCCATCTACATCAACTCACCTGTCAAAAAGATCTTAACTAGAACCCTCATCACTCAAGCAGTTAGCCATTTGAAAAACACTTTACTCCAATCCAGCACTTGCTGTCTCTAACTTGACAGAATCATTTAAGCTTGAGATTGACACTTCCCAATATGCCATAGGAGTGTTACTTAAGTGGGGAAGAAATCTCATAGCTTTATTATTCCAAGAAACTGCTACAGACTAAGCTCAATTACAACACCTACAACAAGGAATTCTATGTATCGGTCCAAGAGCTTAAGCAGTGCTGCCATTATCTTCTTGGTAAAGAGGTAATTCTGCATACCAATCACCAACCATCTCAGATTTAGAAATATAGATATGTCAAGTGGGCATCTTACATTCAGCATTTTCATTTGGTAATAAAGCAGCTCAATAAAGTGGCAGAATTCTTGGTCTCCATACATAAGCATCCTGGGTACAGAAATATAGATATTTCAAGTGGGCATCTTACATTCAGTAAGCATATCAATAAAGTGGCAGAATTCTTAGCCATCCTACTCTATACATAAGCATCCTGGCTACACACTGTGCAGCCTACGGTGAATGGAAAAATCTCTGCTCCACAGATTCCTAGTCTAATTGTTGAAGCTTTGCACCAACATACAGTGGTGAACTAGACACTTTCCTTGACTAAAGTTTAAAGGATGGGTTGTTGTATAAGTTAAATCAGCTTTGCACTTCCTTGGGACCTTCACATCAACTTTTCCTGAAGGAAGCTTGCGTGTCCTCTTTTGGATATTTTGGCATACAGAAGAACTTGCAACACTTTCATCGTTACTTTTACTGACCTTACATATGGAAGCAGGTTAAATATTACACCCCTTGGTGCTCTCTTTGCAATCATTCTAAGCCTTCCAAATCAATGGCTTGGATTAGTCAACAATCAACATTATCTACAACCATGAGAATCCATTTCCTTGGATTTCATTAGTGATCTGCTAAACACTCAAATACTCAAAGCCAGCATGAAAACATCTTTGTGATTGTTTCAGTTTTCTTGAATAGCAATTTTTATGTCATGTACCAAGACCATTAATGCACCAAAAGCTGCAGATATGCTTTTCAAGCATGTTTGGACCAATTTTAGGCCATCATTAACTATCATTTTATAATTGCAAATCACTCTTCTTCAGTCATTTTTAGTGATCATTGTCGAAGCTTCTGTGTTTTAGTTACAATTCTCCAATTAATTTCATCAACAAACTAACGGTCAGAATGAGCTTGTTAATCAGACATTAATCTATGCTCTAACTCTTTCTCATCCAAAGAGTAAGTAATGGGACAGTTGCAAGTCATTCAACATATTTACAAGTGAGGCATCCTCCTTTGAAAGTCTATGTAGTATCCAACCCTTGCCACCTCATACAAGTCTGCTTGGTCTTATTGCAGATACATCACAATAGCAGAATGAGAGAGAGCTTTATTGTTTGTGCAAACTTTGGCCAAGATTCACACAAAAATTCAAGAAATTCAACAACAAACTCAAGTCAAATTCAAGGCACTTAATGACCAATATCAAGCTCCTCATTCTTTCCAAATTGCTCATTTATGGCTTCACTTGGATAAACAAGGACTTCTCAATGAATAACATTAAAGTCGAAACCTTTCAAATACAGACCTTATGTTATTCTCAAAGCAACCAGAACTAATGCCTTTCACCTCAATCTTCCTACTCAACTTGTAATCCAAAAAAGTTGTTATTACAAGCAAGATCGAGTTCTATGGGTTATCTCATTGGAGGAGGAGGTTTCTATCATTCATCCGGAAGCTATTATTCCTGATTTTGAACAAGTATTGGTTGAAGATACTTTGCTTAGTGTCCAAACTCGCATACCTCAGGAGGGCACATGCGAAGGTTTTGCAACAACGTCACAAATCAAAGCCAGTCACAGAAGAACTTTATAGTATTCTTTGAGCAATTGAATCCAACACCTTTTGCCTAGATCTTTCAACTCAACTTGGCATCCATGATGTTCTCACTGTGAGCAAGCTCAAGTTGTACAATTGATCTCTCACTTGGCCATACAAAAGATACCATTTGTCATTTACAACAAACAACTATTGATCAAAGATACTTTTCTCACTGTTCAAATTTGTACAAGCAGCAAATGGCCACACTACTACTTAATTTGTTGTTTGCAAAAACAATTTGTGATCCAGACCAAGTGATTTTCCCAGAAAACTTTCCTACAGTTTCCCAAATCTCATGTAGAAATTGGAGAAAATTTCCTCTAAGCAGGATGGAAATGATGAAGAAACAAATTATAATCAGTTGTTAGCTATAGTTATTCTATAAATCACTAAGATTCATAATCAACTAGAATTATTCAAGGATAGATAAAAATTAAATTAAAAAGGAGACGAAAAGTCGGATGCTACAATGTAGGAGTTGAAAATATTATATTTCTAATATTTTCACCTATAAATAGAATTCTCTAATGTAAATTAGTCATTCACAAATAGATCAACATTCAAGTTGATTTAGCCTCTTAATCTTGAGAACTTGTGCACTAGTAAAAAATAGTGTTTCATGCTTGGCACTTATTGAGAGTAACATGACCATGTATCATTTAGCATGAACTTTCAACCTTCACTGTACAATGTGTTCAACCAACTCTTAATAGAGTTGCACCACACCTTAGAGCTTATAGCTGATGAGAAATTCCTAGGTGTTGATAGCTTTTAGCGTGGATTCCACAAAGTCACTAAAAGGTTTGTTTTTCTCATTTTGTTCAATGTTTATTAATGTGTTCACAACCAGGTCAGATCATGCATAAAGGATCCCACCCACATCATAACCCCTCCAAAGGATCCCATGGTGATAAAATCATCTGCTAGCTCCAGCACCTTCAGATCTTTCTCAAAGGGATGATATTCCAAGTGCAATGACAAGTATCCCTGTCTAGCACTTGCAATTTCTGTGGACAAGTGCCTGCATTTTGAGCAACAATGGCAGGAATAATGTATAAAGACCCCCAAACCTAATAAGTCAAATGAGTGGATCAGTCAACAAAGAGGAAAGATCACCACTTTCTACAATTGCTATTGTTTCATAAAATCTCTGATTTTTATTTAGGTAAAAGAAATCAGGTGACAACAATGCCCTGGCTTTAGATAAGAATTCAACCAAAAAATTGCTTAATACCAGGATGATAGTCACTGTGATGTTTGTCACTACAGCTATTTCTGTAAATCAGAACTTCACAGCACCACATCTGTCAAAAGATTGCCACAATATTACAAGACATACTAAAACAATGACATGATAACTGAGTTTTATGCATTAGTCCACTCCTTGTCCTTACTGGCAAATAAAAGACACCTAGCAGCTACAAGTTAATAAAAACATCAATTCTCTTTGCCCTAAACAAACATCCAGCTGGAAATACTTCATTTCACCAGGATGTGTGGCCTGTCCAAATTGGCTGCAATAACTACATAAAATTTCTTCCCAAACTGGGGAATTCACTCCACAGTCATAAAGCAGAAAGGAAAGAACTACATAGAACAGCCATACACTACTACAGCACCTCAAACTGGCTAAACATGGGGCTCAACCTGCCAGGAAAGGAGGAGGACTAACCGCTGGCCCAAGCCCAACTCCACACTTTTTTAGTCTCAAGCAGAAAATTTTCTGCCATCACATTTCACTATATAAACCAAATTTACTACACAGCAAAATTACTTTCTTCCCTCATTGAAGGAATAAATCACTTCAGGATTTCCTGGTGACCCAGAATTTATAGTGGTTAAAATCCATTCCAGAACAACAATCAGCCACCCCCTAATAAATACCATGGGTAAAGCTAGAGCATGCCACCACAATTTCGAGTCCTACACTCCATGCAGTTTTGTGAACATTGGAGTGGATCTTAGATTGCCTGGAATCTGTCATGATCATGGTAATATTTTCTGTCATATTTTTCACCCATTCTTTTGCACTACAAGCCCCAATGGCACATGATGCAAGCCAGGAGAGTAGTTCTTCTTTGATCCTAACAACCTCCCTCCATTCCAACAATGCCACTTTGCATCTTTCCTGACAGATTCATTAACAACCAGCCCTTCTGTGAATTTCCTAATTTTTGTGTCATTCAGCAGATCCCCAAAACCATCTTCAATGTTTTCACAGAAGAGGAAGATCTTTTTCTCAACTGCCGTGGTCAATCACACGAACTTACCTTCTTTCTTTCACACTGACTTGCCTTCTTTCACACTAACTTGCCTTTGCATGCCTCTAAACTATATTGGCTTCGCAACAAAAGGTTAATTTTGTTTCTGGTAAATACATTATTTTAATATTTTTACATTACAATCTTTTTGTAAACTCCCAACAGTCCTGCCTTTGGAGGATGCTATCAAGTCGCAACCAGATTTTTTATCACACTAAAGTTTTGCACTTCTGAGTTTTTAAATGAATAGAAAAATTTTCACTAAAAGAGAGGAACACTTAATTTGCTTCTTGGAACATTACATAAGAGAGGAACACAATTAAAAAGGCCTGATAAAAAAACTACAACACCTTCCAGTGAGAAATTATTGCATCAAAGAAAAGAGTAATGCTAAAATGATAGACCAACAAGGCAGTTGGACTCTTTGCACCTAATCTAGAAGCATAATTCTATAAATTTTATGTTCTCCTGTTGATGGGTTATCACTTATCAGTTAAAGAATGTAGATAAGATAAGAGTAAAGTTAAATGGTTGTCTCCATCCAATGATTTCTTGAACTTGAATTTCAACAGGGCTTCAAGGGTAAACCCAAGCCCTATGGTAGCCAGTGTGGTTATCTGGAATGCATTTGGAGTTTTTTTTATAAAATAGTTCATTTGTGAGGGACAGAAATCCAACAACAAAGCTGAATGGGAGGCAATGATAGCCGGACTAGCCTTGGCAAAGGCTGAAGGGAGTAGTAAATTACTGGTCAAGGATGATTATGTTAATGTTACTTGGGGCTTGCAGAAAGCTTATTGTCCTAATTAAAACTTTGCAGTTAATTGGAAGAAATTATTTCCCTTCATCAAAATGTCGAGTTCGCATGCTTTTACCTATTTCTGTTGTGAATGTGAAGAAGGGTTGGAACTTGGAAGCCCTTCTAATTAATAAGAAATCACCTTGATTATGATAGCTAGAGTGTCAAAGTACGCCTTTCCAGTTGGCTTTCCCACGTGGAGTGATATTATGATATCATATGATGTTTTGGTAATTCTGGAGTCCTGTAGTGTGTAGACCATATTGGTTGTTAGAGTCCAAAAATATTTTCACTAGTCAAGATTCTTGTTAGTTCACTAAGCTAAAATAATTACCATTTATATTTTATTTATTCACTCTATTTACATACACTTAGGTATTTGTGTCAATTAGTCATGTTTCTTGATTTATGCGCTTGATTGACATTTATCTAGTCTAGGTTGAGTTATAATCCATCTATCATGCTAGTTAAATTGAGTTAACTCTCATCCTGATTGGGAATGATTAGGAGTTAAATTCTCACCTCATGTCATCTCCTTGATTCATGAATCCAAGAAGCCTATAGTTTTGTACATTTCTCTTTGTAAATTATGTCCATTAAATTGAATATTGAATATATTCATTCTATTTCTTGGTTTCGTGATTAGCTCATATAAAGTAGGTCTTCAGTAGATTGTATATGACAAATTCTAACATTGATTATCTGAATCTCTAGTTATTTAACAAGTGGCATAACAGGCACATGTGCACTAGTGTTTTTTTTGGCTTCCCTTCACTCTCCCCGCAGCAATCTGTTTGGTGGCTTTTCATGGTTGCTCTTGTTTCGGATGTGGCTACTTTTTAGGTGGTGTAAGTTTGATTTTGGTCTAGTTTCCAATATTAATGCTTTGATTTCAGCAGGTTTAATGACATGCGGGAAGAATAGTGTTCCAAAGACCCCTTCAGCAGTCATGTTTCTAACTACCACCCAAAGATCTTTTGATGCCCTAATTTTATGATTCTTAACCTAGTGAAGAGTATTTTAGGGGAGGAGACCTTAATTGATAACATGCTGATAACATGCCCTTCTGCTCCCAAGCCACCATTGTAGCTAATTTTTGTGAGAATTTTAAGCAGCTGGTTCAATCGAAAGAGGTCAGGGTTTGATTGGAGCTTTTGCTTCTCCTCCAATGAATGCTATAGTGGCTGAGGGCAAAATGGAGAAGGTTGAGGAAGTAAAGACTAATGTGGAGAGTGCCGGTGTCAATGTGAACAAAGTTGAACTTGCTCTAATAATTTTCACTAAGTTTTGTGTGCCATGTCTTCATACTTTGTAGATGACACACACTTCTCACCACACTAAATTTTGCTCCCATTCTTTTAAACCCAGTTCTGTATCCTGTTAAGGCCTACATGTTTGATTCTTATATACATTTTATAAATTTTCATTTTTAATTGCATGGAAAAGCAATCATTATATTACGTAGCTGTTCAACCAAGATTCTCTACTCCTTGTGTACTATAACCTTGTGCCTCTGCTACTGTGGTAGGATTACAGTCAAACCTAAATCTGGAGGGCACTTTGCCCTTTGAGTCGGACATTTAAAGCCATCAACTACTTTCACTCCACAGCTTGCTTCCTTTTAATCATAAGGCAGTTAGATATACTGTCTACACACCTGATGTATTAGTGTGAACTGTGTACATTCGGCTATTGGTCCCTGTAAATATTAAATTCAATGAACCATTGCTTCTATTTCCAGCTAGCATAAGACAACTATTCATCTTGAATGTCAGATAGTAATAAACAAACATATTAGTTGCCCTTCAAACCATGCTAAACAACAATTAAAAAATGTCACATTACTTATAAAGCGTAGATTATCACTTCTGCATGATTTGCTGAGCCACACTATCACCTAGACTTGGTTGCAAGCCAAAGTCTACATTACAGGAACTTTCAAGATGTAAACTAATAAAAACTTGTAAATAAAATTTCACGATAAGTGCAGGTATAGAATTTAAATAAAATAACAAATGTAAAACAGAGAACCCAATAGGTAGATGTTTCGATTAATCAAAAATTGATTTTGATGTAATTAGAGCTTGCATTATTTGCATTCAACAGGTGTTCAACATATGAATTGGTAAACTTATTTTTAAATGAGAGAACAAGAAACTTGTCATTGACATGAACTTAACATAGTTCAATTACAAACAAAACCCTGTATACATTAGAATAAGTTTAGAGTCAGACTGTTTCTATAAGAAAGATTAGTTTACGCAGGTGATAATTACTCCTCGTTTATGCAAATAGGACAGATTTTACGTACAATTTCAGTCTCATGCCGAAGTCCTGAAGAAAGGTGCAATATGACTTTCGAAAATATGTTTCTCTTTTCAAATCAATTCCATCATTTCTTGACGGAGAATTTTTCTCAATTTCTTCTCTGCCAAAATACCAGTTACTGCTAGAATGATCTGGCTCCTCCAATTTTCCATGTGCCTCATCCAATTTTCCATGTGCTGAAGCAGATGCTCCACTTGCTACAATTCCAAGATTGGTTGGATCCAAAAGCCCTGCCATTTTCTTGTTATTTCTTCTTCCTGATCTCACAATTAGCAATCTTTCTTATCAAGAATCCACTTGATCTTAAATGTCTCTGTTCTCCCTAAAAGTATCTTAGACTGCCACATGCGACAGATTTTGGTAATATGTTCCTGCAGCACAGACTGTTGAAAATATTAGAGATGAAAGACATATATCACCAACAATCAACACCTGCAACACCAAAATCAATCAAGATCAAAGTTGCAAAGGCACATAAGTGGAAGTGTGGTGTATAACCGTATAAGCATATAATATGTTTCATGGCAAATCTGTGTAAGTAGCACATGCTTGAACACGAAGACATACCCATACATACATGCAGACCATTTTAAAAATGTAGGTGTGCATGGTGAGTCTGTGTATGCACACACTCAATCAAACGTGCACACACATGAGCACACATACACATAAACAGGCACACACATGTTTGTGTATAAACATGTCGAAATCAATAGAGGAGTGATATAATTTGAATAATGAGCAAGGATGTTACGTATTTAAACTCTACTCAAGATGTGACCAATACGGTTGCAGAAAACCATCTACTAACAAAGTTTGACAGCAACAAACAATGCTACATGAACAATCTAACAATATATGCAACAACACTATTAAAAATAGATAACATAGCTTAACAACCTATTTCTCTCCTATGCAGTTTATTCTATGTCATAGTAATTAATTAATCTAACATTCCCCCTTAACACATCAGTCTTAAGAATGCAAGTGAGGATTTCAAAATGACTCAAACTTCAAATGCAAGTGATTTGGTGAACATATTTGCATGTTGCTCTTGAGTGGAGCAAAACTAGAGCTAAATATCATGTTACTGAACATGCTCACATATGAAGTGGCACTGAACCTTAACATGTCTCGTGTAATCATGGAACACTAGATTACAAACAACTTTCAGAACATCCTGATTGTTGCAGTATGGGATCACTGATTGTGTATGTGGTACAGCCATTCTTACTAGTAGAAGACTAATCATATTGTGTATGTGGTACAGCCATTCTTACATAAATACATACATATGCATATCATTTAACAGCAAACCATACCCAATGTCTCCAAAAAATTGGCATTGCCTGTTACTACACCAATTACCTACCTGTTTATGTATGCATGTATCATGTATGTATATATACATACACGTATAGCATATATATATATACACAAATACATAAATATACATACACATATACATACATGAATACATACATATGCATATTGCCATATACATTTAACAGCAAACCATACCCAATGTCTCCAAAAAGTTGGCATTTCCTATTGCTGCACCAATTACCTACCTGTTTATGTATGTATATATACATACACATATAACATATATACATACATAAATACATACATACACATATACATACATAGGTATATACATTTAACAACAAATCATACCCAATGTCTCCAAAAAGCCGGCAATTTCCTGTTACTGCACCAATTACCTACCTGTTATTCATTAACTTACATTACAAATGCTTTAAAAAATTACCATTTTTTTTTCTGGGGCACCCTTGGGTCCCCCTCTGGGTTCGGCTGGGTTCTTCCTGGGTTCTCCCTGGGTTCTCCCGGGGAACCCGGGGCGCCTAGGAAGGACCATGGGAGAACCCACAATGAACCCAAACCGAACCAGAACCCACAACGAATTTTGTCAAGTACGGGGGGGGTAAATAGGAGGACCTGGTAACTTAGCTTTAAAGTGATGAACCAATTCTTTTGTCCAATCATGTATCTTGTAGCTCAAGGCACATACCATGTTGAACTCGGACTAGGGATCTCCTCATGAGTATGTGCAACATGGACATACCCTTCATCTCAAGAGTTCTCATCTTCAACGATATGTCCATTTTGTTGTAGTGTGGTATTCTTCATCCATCATAAAGCCTTCTTCTTTACACCTTGTGGTCTTTGTTGTGTCTTTATGTTGCTAGGAGGCCCACTCATAAATGAGTTGCACCAACAACCCTTTTGTTTATACGCACTCTTCCACAAATTTGACATTTCTTCTAGGAATGAGAGTGGTTCACTTGTTATGATTGCTTGCTAAATCTATTGCCATACTACATAGGCTTCTTGCCTTTCTTGTTTGTGGCTAAGAAGTGATTTCTTTGTGAATGGACGCTTCCTATTGAAGCATATCCACAAGTTGTTCAAACACGGGTTTCTAATTGGAAACATTCAAGGATGTCACAAAGACTTTGAATGTGGAGGGTGACACTCTCAAGACAATGCTTACAAGTAAATCATTTGTCACCTTTTCACTAGACACTTGTATAGAGGTCCACAATTCAACAACTAGTACGAGGAAAAATTCGACATTTTCAACAATTTTCATCTTCAAGTAGTGCAACTAACTCTATGGGTGTAGAATCTAGTTTTGATTCTTAGCCTCGTATACAATTTGCAAGTTGTCCCATGCATCCTTGGTACTAGTAAAATCTTGGATATAAAGTTGGACCTCATCTAATTCACCAAACATAATAATCAGCTTGGAATTCTGGTTAGGCTTGTCGAATTTCCACTGCTATTCAAAGTATATGTCACATTCGGTAATGGTGTTGTTGACAATTGGCCATAAGCCTCCAAACTTAAGATGAGTTTTGACTTGAGATTTCCAAGTAGATTAATTATTCCATCTAAAAGTTTGGGAATCTAAGCAACAAAATTCTGGGGACAGTAGCGGCAAATTAATGATATTGCACAATTGTCTAATTTTTTTAACGCTTAAGTTCTTTAAAAAGCGTTAAAAAAATAGACAACCCTACAAAAAACTATTAATTCTTACACATTGCAGGATCTTAAGCAAAAACCTTCTGAAGGATGTTTAAAAATTGCCAAATTTTCATCAAAACAATCAACCTGGATCATGAGATATCAAAATAATTCAATTCCAGGCCAGCTTACATAAAAAAAATGATCAATTTCTAAAGATTGTAAGAGTTGTATTTAAATGCTTTTGGGAAATGGTTTACAATATTACTTGACATGTCCTGGCAAAGTTTCAGAAAATAAACCCTCCCAATGTAAATTTAAAAATTATGAAAACTTTAAATCAAAAACCTTTAGCACTGCTTGGTATTTGCTCTTTGCTATGCCTACGCACCCTTGTTGTGCAAGGAGGAATTCGTGCAAATCATTGTGTAGGTCTTTGGATCTACTGTTGACACTGCCAAATCCTGTTCTCTTTCCAAACAATCCTTTTTTTTAAATGTTTGCTTTTGCGTAGCAGAAGTCTATGCCTGAAGAATCCAAGGATAACGCTTTTGGCCTGAGAATACTATGGAGCTCTTCCCACTGACGCAGAACCAGAGATGAATAAAATGGTTCTCTTCTTCCTTCTCAAGCTCTGATGTCAAATGTTTAAATCAATCAAGGACCAATCCAATTCAAATAATTAACAAGAATTGTTACATATTTAAACTACTCAATTTGAAACCAATATTGCTATAGAAAACCATCAACTACCAAAGTTTGACAGTAACAAATATGCTACATGAACAATCTAACAATATATGCAACATCACTATTAAAAATAGTTTATTCTATGCTGTAGTAATTAATTAATCTAACATTGCACAGGTGCACACACACAAAACTAAGATCCAAAAGCAATGAGCATGACCAAAGAGAGAATAATTCATGTTTAACACAAGTCCATGTACACATTGAAATTTTAAATCACATTTAACACAAATCAAGGTGAATTTCAATACATACACATCAAAATTTAAAAAAATACACATTGATAATAGTACAAGAATTTGGCAATCAGACCATGTCAATATTATAACAGGATAAAAGAATAATCAAAAGTGTTCTATCTCTGTGCTATCAGTTATGTCATAGCCATCTTCTACATCCTCTAAGTCCACACACATAACAACAGTTACCAACAGATGGTCCTTGGGGTTGAGTTCAATCAGTTAAATTGAATTCTCATTGTGGAGACCCAAGTTCAAATCCCCAAAACTGACATAATGTGGATTTCTAAGTGGTGACTCACAGTCTTCCATATTTGGCTTCTAGGGAGAATATCTAAGTTGTTATCTAAATGTTAATACTCATAAGGACCTAAGTAATGCATTGCTCATAAGGAGCTAAATTATTGGTTTCAGTTGGACTCGGGTGCTCATTTGGGCCATATTTGTAAACTATCTTCAAATATTGAAAGTTACGATTACTTCAAGAAGTGGGGCTTTTGGTACAGACATGAGGGCAGGGAAACCAATCAATCAGGGTATATGAGTAAATGAATAAGGAAGCAGCCATATTACATATAAACATAGTTACCAGAAAGTGTGGGTACAATGACATGAAAGCGGTCCACATTCCTATAATGGAGTTTCCTAGAAACTATGCACATAACCAATGTCCACAGCAATGACTGTGAAATAACAGAGCATGGTTCACATTTTAAACAACTCAATCTTCATAAGATTATTCACAAGAGGCCAGTCTTAAAACAAAAGACGAAGCTCAATACATATATAAAATGAAATTTCAAAAATTAGACTTGTAATATTAATAATGCTAACTCAGATAACTTAAATATAGATTTTTATACATTTCCGTGAGATATCAATCTTAAAGCGCCTATCTTAGTTTTGCTCATTGTAATTAATTATTTAATAACATTTGTATTTTGTATGACAGATGTGAGAGTTATTATGTATTAATTTATTTCTTTGGCATGTAGGCTGAAAAGGCTATTTGAAATTAGTTTCTTGTCTTGCTTGTAACAGTTATTGGTGGTTATTTGTGTTTATTTTGCTTTAATATGTAAATATGATAAAATTAAGCTTTTTCAGAGGCCCCACTTCCAAAAAAGAAAGATCTTAAAAAAATCTTGGCACCTAAGAAACTGTCTGCTCCATCGTGTACAATAATTGTTTATAACATCACAAGAACTACAAGCACCATTAAATCCCTCCACAACCCCCCATGCTGCCATTGTAGGAATGCCTCCCAGTATAACAAGAATTTGGCAATCAGAACATTTCAATGTTATAACAAGATTAAATAATCAAAATATTCTATCTCTGTACCATTTTATTTCATGGCTATCCTCTATATCCTTTAAGTCCACAATCAAGATACTATCCACATATCGATTACTCTTAAGCCCAGCTCAATAATAAGGTGTGTAACTGTGAGCTATTCAAGAAACACTGTGGTTAGATCTTCTTATCCATACATACTATCTCATGCTTAAATCAATACCATTTCTATTGAGGACCTTCCTTTTTGCTATCTATGCATTTTCTCGTCAATGAACTGATTGGACATTGCCATAATTTCTTTGTTTATTTCTTATATAATTGAGCCTCTACAAGAACAAAGTTAAACCTCGGCAAAAATGGATCTCACATACATCCATAGGCACAACTCCAATGTTTTTGCAATCAAAACTATTCTAGTCGGTGGCACCATTTATGTAATCCCCATCACCTATATCCATTAGTTCCTCGATTAAGTTACACTTTGAATAAGGATCAAGATATGGCTTGAAAGTAGAGTATCTAGGAGACTCAAGAAAACAATCCAGTCCTATCCTTTCATCCATATATAGAACCCAAATCTCTTCATTCATACACATAGCCTGGATGTCTCCATCCATACATATAGCCTCATCATGAATTGGTCCCACTTCAGCAGCTTGGGTATCGACAAGACAGAAATTAAAAGGTCTATGAAATATACATAAGCCACCAATATAAACACAAATCTAACCTTTTTAATTCGGCTTTCCACTGCATTGTTTTAGGTTTCTCGTTTCTTGTAACATAGCCAATAACTGAGTTGTAAAGACTCCAGCATCGTACCTCGAAGTGATTAGTTAGGTTCAAAGCAAGGAGTATTCTTCCAACACTCCTGTGTTCTTATATCATAATTTTTGTATAGTATAAGCTATTTATTCGCTTGAAATTTTTCTATATATCATTTTTCCTCGACTTTCCTAGATTCAGTTCAGAATAGGACTGTTCTTTCGAACGCTTATAGTGTCCTAAATCATTACATATCTAAGATAAAAAATATTTATAAACTGCATGCTTTGGGCAATTTGCCCGAAAATATTCACGGTTCAAGAGTACTCTTAAGTTTTCTTGGACCTCCTGTACTTCGTTTTTTGAAAGACATGGCATGATTCAGAAGTATTTTGTCCGGTTCAAAATATTGATATGTTGATTATAGAGTCATAATTTCAGCAAATAGGGCATTTACTTCAACATCAAATCTTCGTTTAACCATTCTTGTAAAGCTTTCGCATACTCAGGAGAAGAAAGTTTATTATATTTTAATCTAGCTAAAACCCTACACATGAAGCCATCTCACAGCGGCTTCAAGACAGCTTTTCCATTATTTCCTTAACAATTTCAAGCTCTGAAGAGGTCTTGAAACTTTGAAACAACGATAAAGAGAAAGAAATGAAATATTACCTCGTTCTCTGAGCGAAGCAAGCGGCAGAAGAAATGGCCTCTGCGCTTCCGATGTGAGCTTTTAACTCTCCAAACCCTGAAAAGTCATTGAAAAGGAAGATAATAAGGAGCAAAACAGTTTAGAGCGTCGAGATTTAACGTTTGTGATGTCCACATTTTGGGGTTTCAAAATATCGCACAAGTGATTTATAATACGAAGCTTACACGTCAGCAAGGGTGTATGCTTATTCTCAGATCAATTTGACTAAACACGATTTATATTGATAAGTAGGAGGTATTTTTCCACAATGTCAAATTATGATATTGCTATCAGGATTCAACCGTGTAGTTTCGAGTCAAACTCATTGACCCATGTTTCATGAGTAGTGGTTCAACAAGAACCCATCTCTCATGATATCAGAATCCCCTTAGCACTCATTGCATCGAAGGTGGGTGGCTCCGAAATCATGAGGTCACCCATCCATCCGCCCTCTCAAACGCGCTTAACGGGGAGTTTTCTCCAAGGTTAAGCCCGCTTGAGTTGTTACCCCATTTGCAAAACCTTCAGCAAGTGTTGTGCCTTATGAACCATTCATAATAGAGCCCCTTTAGCTCATCAATTGATAAGTAGGAGGTATTTTTCCACAGCGTGTCAAATTATGATATTGCTATCAGGATTCAACCGTGTAGTTTCGAGTCAAACTCATTGACCCATGTTTCATGAGTAGTGGTTCAACAAGAACCCATCTCTCATGATATCGAATGGTCCACTTAGCACTCATTGCATCTAGGTGATGCTCCAGAGGTGAAGCAGGTCCGTCCCGGGAGGTCACCCATCGGACTTATATTAAATTTTGTATCTTCAAAATCATGGAAATTGTTTATATAAAATTGTACTATATTGTAAAGTAAGAAGTGTCTATTTTGCAATTTTAGTAGTTGATTATTTTTTCTTAAATTATGTATGAAAATGATTATATATAATTAGCAATTATATTTATATTTATAGGTTTGATGGGTACATTTATAGATTTTTTTATTATGTTAGTGATAGATAATTTATTTACACTCAGATTTTCAATTAGAGGGTAGATGATACAAAATGTATATAGTTGTCAATAGAGCATTTGTAGATTGGAGATCACTACAATGATTCAAGATTTTGTGTAGTAAAGTTATGTAAAATAATCTTTTTTAATAACCCTAGACAAGAATTTACAAAATTCATCTTCACAAAATCAAGAAAACTTCTTTCTATAAATTATTTTTATATTTTTTTGAGATTTCCCTCTTGTTTTCATAGGATTACATAAATATTGATTTCCATGTGTTTCTCTTGATGATTTGTGTTTCTAATGTCTATTGTTGCTTTATTTATACTTAGGCTCTACTATTTATGGTCTTTAGTTCCCAAGCCATGTTTAATGAGGTTTGTCATCAACCACCATGTGTCACTAAAGCAATCGGAACCAACTAGAACTAATTGTGGTTCATGTTTGTTCTGTGTAGGTTCAATGTAAATCTAGAATTTCACATGATCAAGTTGCTTACTCTTTGTTGGTGATTAGTATTGCGAGCCCCAAATCCCTAAGGTCGGATACTCTCCCAAGTGCCAAGAGTGTCAAACCTAAGAAGAAAATCATAAACCTATCTTAAAGTTTGGCAAGTAAGAACCAACTACTAACGTGGGTAAAATCTCCTTTACTTCAAACTTTTCTAAACTAAGAGGGCTCCCTAATGCATTGCAATAGATGTCACCATAGAAACTAAAAACTTACCCTAACACAAACAATATCCACTACATAGTGCACTCCGCTTTTAGTTGTCACTTTGGGCCTATATATTGATCTACAATATTTAGGGTCAAGCACCTTATCAAAGTAGGTTTAATATGACACATAAATGTCAATGGATGTATTTTATGATAACCCCTTATGTTGTTATGTATATTTAGATATGGTAGAGAGAACACACTAAATCAAACTAAACTAAGAACATATTTATATTAAGTTGCTTTGAGTGTGTTACGATAATGGGTAGATGGAGCTAACAATAGACCGACAACTTTATCTAATTTTCCAATAAAGTCTTTAAGTTCATACAAAAATGTAATAAGCAAAATCATTGGTGGTACCTTAATCAACATATCAAAAAGACTATGTTTTTCAAAATATACAAGCAAACTAGATTCTAGACATACATCTAGAAAGACAATAGATATTTGTTGAATAGTAAATGAGTCTACTTAATAATTCATGAGCATACCCATACATGACTTTTATTGTTCAGAGAAGATACCCTACAAAAGCTTTGTAAGGCTTTTACAATCATTTGATTGGCTAACTAATCAAAGACATAACTAAAAATGCATACCATACATAGGGAGATGTTCAATCATGTCTTTGACCAGTCACTCTTCAAAGGTTACAAGTGTTTTATTATAAATTTATGATGAACCTAGATCATTACAATACTGAATTCCTTTACACAAAGCTAGAATTAAAAACCCTAGGACTTCCCATGAATATCTCTATTATCAATTTTGCAACTACTCTTTTTTTCTATATTTTCCTCCTTCAAGTGATATCCTTTAGATCCTTAATATGTTATCACATGAAATTTCACCCTATTGAATATGGGGTTTAGTATTTCAATGACACAATGGAACTAATCTCAAGGTGTGGGACCTTGTAGATGAGGTCAGATCTCTGGAGAAGGTCAACTTCCTCTTCTAACTTAAGTATAGATGTGTTGGTCCAACCCAACACATGGAATCCTACCACTAAAACTACTCTAACAACTCATAGGGAAAGGGAGAGAAAGAATGCATAAAATGGGAAAGGGAGGTGATACAGCAAGATCATAACTTGTTTCTTCCTACTTGAAATAACACAAAGCATCAACGAAAATAACCAAGAATGCTTACACAATTCTCTATTATGTCAGCTCCAAAGGCATGTATGGAGGTTAGAGTCTTGCAAGATGTTGAAAGGAAAGAAATATCCATAAAACAATAATTGCAAATAGTTTTAACACATCATGCATACATAGAAGATAACAAAATAACACTCAGATGTGATGACAAGGAAGATCTACACATCTAAGGAGAGAAGAGGTAAAATGAGCAATTTTCATTAATACTGAGGCATAAGCTTGTTTACAGTTGGAGAGTGCAAAAATGCATGTATGCTAGATAAACTAGGGAAGAACCCTTACAATGAGCATGAAAGTGCTCTTTATACAAGAGAGAACTCAAAAGAAATTATGCTCGAGAAGAAAGAGTGTCCAACATCCAAACCCATGCCTTTGTATTCAATGATTTCTAGATATGTAGGTTGAGAGGTATGGATGAAGCATGGAGAATGGTAGAGAGGACACTTGCAAATCATAATGTGGCATGGCCACCACTATTTTCTCTAAAATCTACACCCAAAACATTAAATTCCCTCTTCCTAACCCTAAAGAATGAAATTGTACACATCAGGATAGTCATTAAGCATTCAATGCATTACTGTGAAGGCTACATTCATCGGATGTCGGGCATCAAGAATATCACTTGCTAGATGAAGGGAGAGGAAAGGTGAAAGAATAGCAAAAAAGATGGAAGGATGTCGAGAATAAGGTTCATGCGTTACTACGAAAGCTGGAAGAAAAATCCAATTGCCACAAACCAGAGAGAAAAATGGTTTCAAAAAAAAAACTTGTCAGGGTCCGAGAGTGGTTTAGAAACCTTTTTCAAAGTCTAACAAGGTTCTAAAAACCCAACAACTTGCTAAGTCTTTGGTTTTAAAACCTTTGTAGGTTCCCATCAAGGTTTTGAAAACTTTGTCGAAGCCCGACGAAGTTTCTAGAACCACTCAAAGTTTTGACTGAATTTGAGTTTTGGCTTCATGAATTGGTTCTAAAACCTTTACTGAGTTTTGATAAGGTTTTGAAAACCTCATCAAATTCCAATAAAGAACTCACAACCACTTTAAGCTCTTAGCAATACTCTTGGCACTTTTTTGAAAAATTAAAGTGTCATCCTAAAAACTTAGTTTTGAAATCCTTGTCGAGTTCCGACAAGGTTTTGAAAACCTCTCAAAACTCTAATGAAATCTTTGGTTCTAAAACCCTTGCCAACTCCCGACAAGATTTTAAAAAAATGTCAAAATCCAATAAAGTTTTCAAAACAAATAAATTTTTTGACAACTTTGATGTTTCAAAAAAGATTAAAGGATCTTTATTATTTTCACATTTGTCAGTCGATCTAGCTGGTTTTGAAACATTTGTCGATGGGAGCCAATGAAGTTTTAAAAACCACTCAAAGTTTTGATAGACTTCAAATTTTGGTATATTGTGGAGGTTTCAAAACCACCATTAGGTCCCGACAAGGTTTTTGAAACCATTAAACTCTTTGATGGGAAATCTAGAGAAGGATTTAAGGATTAGAAAGGGAAGTGATAAAGGTAAGGAGATGGTGAGCAAGTAGAAAGACAACTAAATTCCCAAAGTCTAAAACCTCAACACTTAGCCAATTTTAGGTTTTTTGAGACACAATTCATGCAAGATGACCCATGTAACATCTCTCATATCAGTTTTCACTGATGGGTCATCTATGGTGGCATAAAATGACAATAAATACCTAGGGAGAGAAACACCATATCTATCACAAATGTCTTCAATCCATGATCAATATGATTACAAACAAAACCAATGCCCATCGAGGGTCATTTTCTTGAAAATGTTTTGCAAATCTACCAAAATATACCATGGGAGCATGGGGGAATGTTCTTCCAAAACTTGCTAATGTACTTTCATTTTTGGTGTTGCTAGATCTAGAGTGAAACAACATAGAGTAGCAAAGGAAATATACTACAAGACATGGTGTAGGAGTACCATTGAATTCAATTTGCCACTTAAATATGTCCTCATTTGGTTAAAATATGTGTTCTAGGCATGAGAAAAATAGATCAAGTGGTTACAAGGTCTAATCAAACATTAATGGTGACCCTGGAATAGTTTGGGAGAGGCAAGAGAAGTTTTAAATTATTTACAAAAATTTGAATTGCAATTGAACATGAGGGAGGGATGCAAGGATCTACCATGGAATTTAAACATGAAGACCATTTGGATGAAAATTAAACCTCTACAAAGTCACTTTTTGTAGTTTTTTTTATTTTTTATTTTTAAAATCATTCGTGGGGAAATATATTCAACTACATATTTATGGGATCTGAGGTTCCACCGACAAGTGAAATGGAAGAATGCAAAAAATCCACTTGGAAGTAGACAATGAAAATGAAGTGGAGTGATATTTGGTTGCACATCAAATTCTCGCAAATGAAAAACTGGCAAAAGGGTAGAGATAGATAGAGAGGGAAGTTTGTGGAAATTTTGTGTGGAAGTAGATGAGGTCAAGGTATTCAATAAGTCAAATCAACTTCCATATGGAAAGAATGAGTGAAAAAAGACTTGGAAAGTTCTTATGGAAAGCAATATCAAAGTGGATGTAAGAAAAGTGTACAAAAGTAAACACTAGAAGTGAAGTGGGAATAGAATTCACATGTCCAAATGTAGATGGAAATCCCAAAAAGGTGAAAAATGGATTCCTATAAAAGGACATGGAAGTGAACATATACGAATATTTATTACTAAAGTGAGTATTGGAACAAAATGAGAATGTTTGGTTGCACTTTGAATTCCCACTAAAGGAAAAAGGATGAAATTGAAAAGATGAGTGGAAAAGGAAGTTTGAAGAGAAACAATGGGAAAGTGACCTTATGCGAGAAGACAACATTGAAGTGAACATAGATACCATATGGGAAAATATTTGGTTCAAAATATCGCAAACTTGACATCAGCAAAAAAATCTAAATGAAATATCATGGGAAAGTGAAGGTGAACTAGATGTGAACAATATTCGGTGGAGAAATCAAATTATCACATAGATAATTGGAAGGGGAAATTATGCAAACTACATAAATACCAAGGAACTAAACCAAAACCTTTAAAACTTAGGATTTTGAGATCCTAGCAATATTTAAGATGATGAAAGGCAACACTTAGGTAAAAATAACAAATGGAGGCCCATACAAAGATTTCTCAAATCAATTATATGTGATGTATGTAATGAAACCT
The DNA here is from genome assembly GCA_007258455.2 of Sequoia sempervirens. NCBI lineage: Eukaryota > Viridiplantae > Streptophyta > Pinopsida > Cupressales > Cupressaceae > Sequoia > Sequoia sempervirens. The sequence continues at coordinate 28,170 of VDFB02032666.1, forward strand.
AAGTACATTTTTATTTGCAAACAATACCAACCACTTTATCAAGTGCCTTGTTGATTAGTCCAACATGGAGTTAAGTTCTAGCTTTTTTATTTGTAAACAATACCAATCACTTTATCAAACTATGCCTCATTGATTAGTCTAACTACAATCCATAGATTTATATTTTGTATAACATGTTGACTGACACATGTAACAATACCTTTGTCTCTCTTTATTCATTATTTAAAAATTAAATTTGATATGCCCTTTTTGGATTGAAAATGGAGTGTGCTACTCTCTAGCTATTTATTTTAACATTTTTAACTATATATTTGTTGATCATCAAAGCTTGCACTTCTCTGACAATCTTATGGGAAATTCAGGGAGTGGGGGACAAATTGCATCTCACTTAATACCTTTAGATTTTTTTATAGAAAGTTAGCTCTTCTTTTGGGGTTTTGAGATGAGGGAGAAAAAGAAATGTAAATGTAAAACATGAAAGGTGATATGCCAAAGCTTCTACAACATTTCAGAGCTCCCAGTTATTCCACTGTAGTTTGTATAGAAGGGACACATAACGCCTAACCTCATTGTTTGGAAGAGAGCGAACAACAAAGGCTAACTTCAAACTACGGTCTTTTGATGGACTTAAATCTTTCTAGTGATCATTTGTGTGGAGTCACGATCCAAACATAAAAGTCCCTCTAGAAAGTAAGGAATAATAAACTTTAAAGAAAAGGAAATTACCAAAGAATCCCATCTCTAATGCGGCATAAACCATAAAATAACAATTTCAAAGATAGCAAAAAAGTCCAATGACATAGTTTGATTTTTCCCAAAAATGCTACTTCAAAGTACAAGCATAAAGCATAGAAATCCACTATTTAAACTATCAAAATATAGCTTACAAGACACAGTGCTTCATTTTAAATGATAGTATGAAGAAAGAAGACTTGGAAAAGGCCATACATGCACAGTCTCAAAAATTCCCCTTAATAGTTCATGCTTTAATTAAAATTGAACTTTGAAACAAAGGTTGGATGCCAATCTGACAATAGTTTAAACCTTAATAGATATAATTTTCTAGAATAAAGTAGTTCTATAACTTGCTTTTTGAAATATAGTTCATAAACTCTAAGAAAATTTAAAAGGAAAACAATTCTTCTTTTTGGAGAAAACAACTTCCTCTTGGAAAATTCCTTTTCTGAAAAATCATTTTTTTCCCATAACATTGCCCTCCTTTTATAGCCACTGAAGAAAGAAAACACCCTCAATCCCGGAAGTAGCGGCGCGGTGTTGGCCGGTTGATAGCACCGCGGTCGAGTTAGGCTGGCAGGTCTACGCATTAACTCCTCGACTCTGCATTAATGTTATCTAGATATTTTAGCAAATATAAGACCTAAATACAATCGGATCCACTGGGAACAAAGCTAGCAGCAACAAACACAATTGATTGATCTCATTATTCGCGAGGTGTCAACTCAAGACTTTTGTCCCAAAACCAAGAGAAGAAAAGAAAAACCAACCAACTGAATAAACTGACCCAACTAGATATCTTTACCTTAGGTGGTGCGGGATAACTTCGTGACAAGGGATGAAAGCGATGTCAACGGGCTGAAAACTCGAATTGCATAAATGCGCTCCTAGGGAAAGTGCGACCAACAAACACATGTCCCAAAACTCCTCCAGAAAGGAAAACAAAAGGGAAAAGTTGTGAAGCGACCATGTGGTGCATTGCACATCTTTTTGATGTTTCATTTAAGCACTGGTGCACCCAACACTGAAGACATTTATGCAAACCCAAAAATAAACAACTAAGGTAAAAATAAACCTTTACAATATTATAATCAAATCATTTATTGCAAACAAATGTATTAATAAATAGAATTTATCTTATTCATTTGTAGAAAATTTAATATCAGTGCATGACATGAAGTGTTACCAATCTATCTATGAAGGTTGTATTCTACCTCTACTTTTGTTTGGTCTCCTAGAATTAGAATGCATATGCCCCTCTAAGTTGTTAATTCCACACCATTAATACTTGACTTACAACTTGCACCACCACTACTTTCACTCAAGCCGACATCATTTATATTATGTCTAATTTCTTAGCCTTGTTAAAAACAAGGTGGAAATAAGCTACAATATTAGCTAATGTATGTGTATTCAAATCTGAAAACAAGATTACTAAATATGATTATATGTATGTGATGACACATTCACCATAATAGAAAAATTAGCAAACAAATATGACACTGGATTTACGTGGAGAAACCCTTTTGGGAAAAAAATCCACACGAGAAAAGAGGGCAAGCATATTATTTATCTTCAAAAGAGAGATACACCACAATAAACTTCTTTTTTGATCTCCTACAACCTAGATGCTTCCATACACTTGCAAATAACACGAGATGATACTACTATCTCAAGGCTCCAATTTATAGAACTTGTGGGAGGAAAAACCACAGTAGTAGACCAAAAAAAGAGGTGTCAAAACCACTTGCCCGTGCCCCTTCCTTGGAAAACTAATAGTCATGATAATAAATTAATTAATGTGCACAAGGCTTCAACATGGGTGCCTAACCCATAGCCCCTTCAACTTATGGCATTTAGGATGCTTCGATGATTGTTCAGCTTCCAAATGGAGAACCAATTCACACATGTTTCCCTCCGAACTTGGTGACCCACTCAAGACTCTTCACATTTCCAATGTGAATGTATAGGAGGGATAATTTTGTCCTCTAGTGATCTGTAACCTCCACCAACATTAAATTTCCTCTTGAAAAAATGATTACAATATTGCCAAAATAAATACATTTCTCTCATGTCCCCTAAGTCACTCTCCAAGAAACATGGAGACATAAAAATGACATAGGTTAGCAAGGTAAATGTCACCTAACCTAACATTCTCCCACTTAAAATTATACATTGCAATTACATCCATGAGATGCAAATAATAAATCAAGTATAATGATCAAGGCCCATGGCCTTCTTGCACCAAGAGAACTTATTTGTGGTCACTAACTATGTGAGAGAATTTCCAACATTATCCAAAGTGTCAACCTTATTAATCAAGACCTTACCATTCTCAACCATCTCTCCCATGGCGTGATATTGAACATCAACATGCTTAGTACAAGCTTGATACATAGGATTTTTGGCCAAACAAATAACACTTTGACTGTCACATCCAATCCTCACTATCCTGCAATTAAAACCAATGTCATTATCAAGTCTCTATAACCATACCACCTCCTTAGAGGCATGTGTATTGGCCATATACTTTGCTTCAATGGTGGAAAAAGCAACTATAGGTTGCCTCTTACTCATCCAACTCATTGTACCTCCAAAGAAAGTAAATACATAGCTGCTAGTGGACCTTTGACTATCCAAGTCACCTACCCAATTTGCATCAGCAAACCCCTATATGTCTAGTGAATTGACCACATCATCAGTAACATGATAAACCAAACAATAATCTAAAGTACCATGTAAATATCTAAACATCTTATTAACAAAATTATAATGCTCTTTACCAAGGTTAGACATAAACCTGCTTAGAACTCCCACTAGTTGGGTTATACCAGTCTAGTGCAAACCATTTCATACTTTAAACCACCAACAACATTAGCATAAGGAACATTAGACATATCTTCAAAATCATCGTTAGAATTATGACACATATCTAAGCTTAACTTAGTATCGACTGAAAATGGAATATTAATTGGCTTATAGTCATGCATATTAAACCTTCTTAAAATTGTATCCACATACTTACTCTGACTTAACCAAAGTTCTATGTGAGATTATCTCTGCCAGTTTCCATCCCAATAATATATTTTATAGCCCCCAAGTTCTTCACATCAAATATGTCAGAAATTTGTGCCTCGAGCTCCCTAATCATCACCTTGTTGTTACCCATGAACAACATATCATCAACATACAAGACAATAATTAAAATATAATAATCAATAACCTTAATATAAACACAATGATCCTCCTCACACTAAGAAAACCCAACTTCAATACAAAAGTATCAAACTTCTAGTACCACATCCTCAGTGACTATTTGAAACCATACAAATATCTCTTCAACCTGCAAACCAATTGTTCCTTTTATTTCACAACAAAATTATCAAGTTGTCACATATAAATTTCCTCCTCAATATCCCCATACAAGAAAGCAATTTTAACATTCATTTTCTCTATCTCAAAATCAAAATCAGAAACAATAGAAAACGTGAATCTAATAGAAGTTAATTTAGCATTAGAAAAGAAAAATTCACCAAAATCAACTCCCTCTCTTTGGGAGTAGCCCTTAGCCACTAATCGAGCCTTGTACCACTCTAATTGACCATTTGCACCAAAAATATTTTTAAATACCCAATTGGAACCAATGAGCTTCCTTCCTTTGGTAAAACTAACAAGATCGCAGGTGTCACAACTATCCAAAGGCATCATCTCCTCATGCATGGCCTACAACCAAAACTCACTTTCCTTTAAAGAGAGAGCCTTCATGAAAGATCTAGGTTCATCGTCAATACTCAAAAAAGCAAATACACAATGGTAATATGATGGGATATACTTGTCAACTAGATTATGTTGCCTTGTAGACCTCCTCAAGGTAGGATTAATGGGTTCTACCTATTCTTCTTCTATATACTCATCCTACACATCTTCTGAACTATCTAAACCTCCTCCTCCTTCTTCTCCATCCTCAAATCCATCTAATTTTTCTTCCACATGTGCATCTTCTTGCTTCTCAATCTCTGTCTCAAAGTGCACTATCTTTTTCTTATCTTTCTATTTTGGTTATTCTTCTCTTGAGGAAGCTCTAAATTCCTTGAAAATCACATTTTTAGACAAGATTATTTTATGAGTTAGAGGATTCCAAAGCTTATAACCTTTTACATTCTCACCATAACCAACAAAGATGGAATTATGTGCTTTTAGATCCAATTTAGATCACTTCTCTTGAGGCACATGAACAAAATCCTCACAACCAAAGACCCTTAAGTGTGAAACAAAAGGCTTTCTACCTATCCACACTTCATAAGGTATTTTATCAACAAGAGTTGAACAAGGAGATCTATTAATCAAATAACAAGCATTACCAACCAATTCTACCCAAAAAGATTTATCAAGCTTAGCACTACTTAACATACTCCTAGCTCATTCCATTATGGTCTGGTTCATTCTTTCTACTACCCTATTTTGTTGGGGAGTATAAGGGGTTGTCTTTTGTTGAACAATATATGCATGCTTGCAAAACTCATCAAATTCTTTGGAACAATATTCACCCCTATTGTAAGACCTCAACACTTTTATCTTATAATATATTTATTTTTCAACTAAGGCCTTAAATTCCTTAAACTTAGTAAAATCTTTAGATTCATAGTGCATAAAATAAATCCAAGTGTATCTTGAGACATCATCAATGAAAGAGATGTAATATTGAGATTTACCCAAAGAGTCAATATCCATTGGTCCATATACATCTGAATGAATAATCTCTTTGTTGTATTAGTTCCACTAGAAAATGATGATCTATTTTATTTGTCAAACACACAATATTCACAAAAATCATTTTTACCAATAAAATAATGAGAAATATCGTCAACCAATTTTTGTTCAGGATAGTCTTAAGTCCTTTATTACCTATGTGACCCAATCTATGGTGCCATAACATACATGTATTTTCAATGTTAGTTACTTTGGCAGAGTTACTTAAAATAGAGGTGTTTAGCCTAAACAAAGCCCCTATCTGAGATCCTTTAGCTATCACCAAACTCCCTCTTTCCAACCTACAACCAAACTTATTGAATGTCACATACATTCCAAAATCATTTAACTTGGACACTAAAAGTAAATTTCTTGCAAGTCCTACAATATGCAAAACATTATCAAGATTTTTAATCCTCCCATCACCGAAACACAACCTTTACCTTTCCCTTACCAACAATCCTCTTTATGTAGTTATCACCAAGGAAAAATTCCCCTCATCATATTCTCTGTGATTAGTAAACCACTCCTTGTGAGGAGTCATGTGGTAGGAGCAACCTAAATCAATAAGACAAGCATCATCGCTAATAGTGTTAGCTAAAATAAACAAAGCATCAAAATCATCATCAAAATTTTTCATGGAAGAATCAAAATTCTTTTTCTTATTCCTACATTCCTTCTTCATATGCCAAAATTTACCACAATTCCAAAACTTTACTCTGCTCTTTTTGGGGGTTTTAAAACATCCTTTAGACTTATCCCTCTTATTATCCCCTTTAGGCCCTTTCTCTTCGGACCTACCCCACACATGCAAGGCATCTTGGGAGCTAACATTCATGGAATTTCTCCTCATCTCCTTTGAAAGAAGTATGGAGATTATAGAGTCCATATTTGGTTTTGCATTACCACTAATTATGGTAATAATTAAATTTTCCCAAGATTCAGGTAAAGAAAAAAGAAATAAGATACATTTATCTTCATCTTTAATTTTAACATCTACGGATGTAAGCTGACTTATAATCATATTAAAATCATTTAAATGATCTGTTGTAGATTCATCATCTTTAATTTTTAAAGAATATAATCTTCTTTTGAGATATAACTTGCTAGACAAACTTTTAGTTTGATATATATCACCTATCATTTTCCATAACTAATATGCAGTGTCTTCGATGGAGACATTCAAATGGATAGAATCCGTAAGACACAACCAAATGGTTCTTCATGCCTTCTTGTCTAACTTTTTCCAATCTTCATCACTCATTGCAACTGGTTTACTTTCTTGTGAAACTGGAAACCATTGATCTCTCTCTTCTAGGAGATCCTCCATATTTAATTTTCCACATCTCATAGCCCATTCCATTGAACTTATCAATATATTTGCGAGAGGTAGAAGCCATGGTATATAATATTCTTCACAAATACACAATATACCACAAAACAAAAGCTCCCCCTATAGCCAAAAAACCTCCAACACTTAAGATAAAGGTGTCCCCTTCTAAATAGAACTATTAGCTCTAATATCAAATGTTGAAAACAAGGTGGAACTAAGCTAAGATATTAACTAATATATGTGATTCAAATCTAAAAATAAGATTACCAAATTTGATATTATGCATGTGATTGCACATTCATCATAAAAAAAAATTAGCAAACAAATATGGCACCAGATTTATGTGGAGAAACCCTTTCAGGAAAAACTCCACACTAGAAAAGAGGACAAGTATATTATTTATCTTCAAAAGAGAGATACACCACAATACACTTCCTCACTGATCTCCTACAACCCAGATACTTCCATACACTTGTAAATAACACAAGATGATACTACCATCTTAAGGCTCCAATTTATAGAACTTGTGGGAGGCAAAACCATAGTGGTAAACCAAAACAAGAGGTTCCAAAACCACTTGAAAAAACTCATGCCCCTTCCTTGGAAAACCAAGAGTCATGATAACAAATTAATTAATGTGCACAAGGCTTCAACATGGGTGCCTAACCCATAGCCTCTTTAACTTTTGGAATTCATGATGCTCCATTGACTATTCAACTTCCAGATGGAGAACCAATGGACACTTTTACAATAGAAGAAAGTTGCTAAAAAAAGAGACAAAAACACCCACAACCCACAAAAATAAATATATTAATTTGCATGTTAACATTCACTATTTTTTGATAATATGTTAACAACTTACATTATTTACAATCAATAATACTATATTAAAACACGTAATTGCAATGTAAAACTATAAAAATATCACTTGTCCATAAGATTCAACATAAGAATTTAAGAGCCTGGTTGACTCGGGCAATCTCTTTTAATGATTGGGTTTAATGCCCATGTGATCACCTGGTTGGAAAAGGGTGTTTGGCCCCTTCAAAGCTGTTTCTCTACAGTTTGTTTCGTCATGAGTATCTTTTGTAGACTGTTGTTGGTGGGCTGCTGATGATCTATGTTTCTTTCTTTTCGCAACTTTCATCCTTCTGTATGGGGTTTCTAGTCCCCTCAAAACCAATTTGTAAGGGGTTTCTGGTCCCTGCACAACCTATTTTTCACTAATCAAAAACATAAGAATTTAAGAGAATGATGGATATAAAAATAAAGTTAGTTGCACTATTCACCTATTTAAACTTCATTAATAGACATCTTTCCAAATTTCAATACACATATGATGTATGGGGTAAAAATCTCTAAGTAAAAAGACCAGGACATTCTCATATATGTATTTGACACATTTCCTATATAGATGTGGGAAGTGGCTATTCTCCCTACAAAATCCAATTTTGTTCATCCATGATACAATTAAGGGAAGGTTAGAAGTGGTTAGGAGCATGCTATGTAGCATTTGACAAGGGGGGTGGGCCCAAGAGAAGAATAAAAAATAATTTCCTTATGAAAAAGTATTTATTTCTAGTTTTTTAATTTTAAAATAAGAAGAAATTCTATTTAGATATAAGTTTTTTTTTAAATATTTTGTTATATAGAATTTATTTAATTTTTTGATGTATTCACACAATATTTATGAGAAGGAAATTATCACAATTTTAGTCAAATTTTCTTTTAATTTTTCATTTTATTTGAAGTTTTAAACCATTAAAACTATTTATTTTATTTTATTTTCATAGAATTTCATATTTTAAATGTTACTTTTATACCATTTTTAATTATAAAATCAAATATAGTTAAACTTTTTAATTTTATAGATCTAGAATAATTTTCAAATTAAAAATTTATTATTATTTTTAATAATTTTTAAATAAAATATAAAATAAATTTTAAAAAATATAATTACAATTTTTAAGACAAATTTGATTAAAAGAAATTAATATTGATGGATATTTTCCATGATCACCTTAAGAGGAATAAGCTCACTAGGAGGGAACTCACCCCACCTCTCTTGAAAGAGAGGTTAATAAGTTTTAGATAAAAGTCTCTTCAAATCTGAGTTGTTCAAGTCTTGACTTATTTGGATACCTTAAAGCTTTGTGTGTACTACTTTAGTACAAGGATCTTTCCATTGATTCTAAGAATTCCCAAGTTTTTAAAAAATTATAATTTGGAAATACCATTTGTGGATTTGAGAGCTTTCAATGGGAGTGTTGGCACCTCATTTGTTGTGTCTTATTTGACCCTATTATGCTCCAATAGTATGCTCTTTACCTTTTGTTTGCACCCATAAATTATAGCCAATATGAGATTCTTAAAAT
>VDFB02032667.1:0-28477 GCA_007258455.2 Sequoia sempervirens
ATAGCTGCAGGCATGAGGTTGGCGAACAACTTGCCATCCAGTGAAGCGATAGTTCTTCGGTCTAAATGGTAACAATTAGCACACTCCATGATTAATTTCAGGCATTGAATTGCTGGTGGAAAACCAACAGTTGCATATAGTCCACTCCTGATTATATTGTGAGAAGTGATCGAAGGATGATGGCCTCCCATTCCCATCATTCGACATTTGAAAGCTTCCATATTGAAAGAGCCCAAGTTCGTATCAGCCAACTTTCCCAACTTTGAAGCAAACTTCGACTTCGGCAGGAAAGACTTGCTCAGCTTCTTGATCATAGCCTGTCTGGATGCATTTGCCTTGTTGGATTCAACATTATTTTCCTTTCCAGTCGCTCTTACTTCAGCCATTCTGCAAAAACAAAAGCTAGTCATCAACAATTTAACTTAGAAATAATATCACATTGGGGTTGCCAACAAATTTTCAAAATGAGAAGCTGCAGCACTAAATTCCAACTTCAAACCTCAACTCCTCTTGCAGCAACTTCGAACTTTCAGCACTTAGAGAATTCACTTGCAGCAATAAAATTTCAGCACTTAGAAGAATTCAACCAACTTAGCTTCAACAACTCCTCAACTCCAAATTTATTTCACACTTAGAGCCAACTTCAGCTTCAACACATTCAACTTTCCTCACACTGCAATCCTCTTTTACTTCAAGTCGAACTTCTTCACCAAGTTTTAGCTTGCACTTCAACAACCGATAAAGAAAATGAAAATTATCTCAATTCTTATAGCCAAGTCGATTTCCAGAAGAAGCCAATTTTGGCAAGAACTCGAATTTCCCTCCTTTGGCAGCTGCAACACTTGGCATTTGGCGTTTAGAATATTTTGACCTTGTAGAATTTCAAGAAGATTCATCTCCACTAGGCGTACTTCACTAGCATTTTTAAATCATCTTTTTGAAAAATATTGAATTCAATGGCTCCTTAAGGAATTCACTTCACCAGCTGAGGCGTTGGCAGTTTGATTTCATCCATCTCTGGCTCGAGAAAATTGTTTTCATGAAGAATTTGATCGAAATCATCTAGGCAATTAATTTCAAATTCACCATTTAAGGCATTCCATCTTCAACAAGAACACTTCTATTCCTTGTCTTAGAAAATTTTTAATTTTTCTTTAATTTAGGAAATTCATCAATCAAGTGCCCATCAAAAATCTTCATCTCAAAATCTTGCGCGAGGTGTAGAAAATTTTAAAATCCATTTCTTGTCGAAGATGTCCAGTACCCAGAAGAAAATTCCCTTCAGAAAACATGAAATTCATGGGTCTACGAACGAAGGGATTCATTTAATTTTTGAATTTTAACTTTAGAAAAATATTTTGCCATCAAATTTATCTTCATTCTTCATCTCTGGGCATATTTTCCTTGCTCTGCCTTGACAATTTTCATCAACCTCATGAAGTTGGCACATTCTGATTCCTTGCCAATTTATCCAGGCCTCAAAATTTTTTATCAACTCCTCTTAGGCTTAGGCGTATTTCTCTAGAGGTGGAATTTCAATGCTTAGAAACATTTTATTACCATTATGAACATGGGCGCATATAGGGGGTCTAGGAGGAATTTTAAACACTTAGCATTTTGCCTTAGATATTTTCCTCCCATTCATCACACTTAGCATTTAATCACCACCGTCTCTCTTCACTTTAGGCACATTTTGCTTGGGGTGGAGGAATTCACAACACTTAGCACATTTTCTTTTTTAGAAAGTCACCACCTCTAACATCCTTGGGCACATTTGATGCATCAAGGAGGAATTTCAACAATACTCAACATACTTCCTAGAGCCACCTCCAATGTGGGCGCATTTGGAGGGTCAAGGAGGAACTTCCAACGCCTAAAAATTATTCTCATCCATCCCCAATAGTCTAGTAAGCTGGGTGCATTTGGGACCCCAAGGAGGAATTTAACACTTTACTTTTTTCAACGTCCTTCAAGGCAAGATGACATGGGCGCATTCAAGGGGTCAAGGAGGAATTTTGACTAGAAAACTTTCTCACCCATCTAGCAAGTTGGGCGCATTTGGCATGTTGAGGAGGAATATCCTAACGCCTTAGTTATTTTTCCTTGATGCCTCTTGAGATGGGCGCATTTTGAGGGTCAAGGAGGAATTTCTTCTTGCCTTAGTAATTTTTTATTTTTTATTTTTAATCACCACCTCTCTCCTTGGGCGCATTTGAGGGTAGGAGGAGGAATTTCTTCTTCAACGCCTTAAAGCTTCCTCTAGCCTCTTCTACATTGGGCGCATATGCAAGGTGGTGAAGGAATTTCCACCAAGTTCTATCCTTTTCCTTGTCATTTTGGGCGCATTTGGAGGGTAGAGGTGGAATTTTATCAACACTTACAAATCTTTTTCATGTCCTCCATGACTAGATAACTTGGGCGCATTTCATGACCCCATCAGGAATTAGCAACACTTAGAAATTTTTCTAGAGCCCTTTCCATCATGGGCGCATTTAGGGGTCTGAGTAGGAATATCTCATGCCTTAGACAATTTTTCATGGCTTCTTCTCCTTGAGGGCACATTTGAGGGGGTGAGCAGGAATTTGTTCAGATTTAGACATTTTTCTGGCTTGCTCGCTCTTATTTACTATATTTAGTAAGTCCCTGATTTTCATTCCTCTGAAGCTTTGATTGATTTGGAATTTGTGCCATAGGATCCTCATGACCTAGTTAAGTTGTTCACACTGCCATCTCGTGCTGACTTGCTATTTATAGCATGTTTTTGGAGGTGATTTACTATTTATAGTAATTGCTTGATTTCAGGACTTCTGCAACTCTGTTTAACTTGAAATCTGATTGGTGTGATCCTCATAGGTTGACCTGCCTGTTGACACTGGCCCCTGCTGCTAACTTACTATTTATAGCCTGTTTTTGGAGTACCTTACTATAAATAGTAAGTGCTCATATTGCCTTCAAATTTCACTAGTGGATAGCTTGAAAGATACTGATCATAGTGGGATACACCGGTTTTCAGAGATTCTGGTGTTTCACCCCTCATTTTGGGTCCCGAAGCTGGAAACCCTAATCTGACTTGCATGTTGCTCAAACGATCTCCGTTTGACTCCGTTTCTGTTGCATGTTGCCTTGTTCGTGATACTGAAGTGCTGGGCAGTTGTCGGAGTGATCCTGCTAAAAATAGTAAGTCTCTAAAAAAGTTATCAACTCTGCTTGCATGTCACTTCACTGTGTAGCTCTTGAAAAACCCATAAAGAATAACTTGACATGCATTGAAAAGTCTTGCATGCGAATCCTAAAAATAGCCTGTGAAGACAACTCTTGAAAAAGGTCTTGATCCTAGTTTGCATGTTACACCACTGCGAAGCTTTCAAAAAACCCATAAAGAATGTCTAGACATGTGTAGAAAATTCTAACATGCAAACCCTAAAAATAGCCTCCGAAGGATGAGTGCTGGAAGTTATCATCTCATTTTGCATGTTATATCATCGCGTAGGTCTCAGAAAACCCAAAAATATTCTCCAGACATGCACTGAAAAACTTTGCATGTAAACCCTAAAATCTGCTCTTGAAGGTGATACTTGCTAAAAATAGAAAGTTGTCAGATTTGGCTCAAATTTTGCAGACAAGCAGTTTGATGTGTCCTGGATGTAGTGTAATGGATAGAACTTCAAAAGTGCTGCGAAAATGTCCCAAATTAGGCACTTACTAAAAATAGTAAGTTGTCAGAATTCAATGAAATTTTGCTGGGGATTTGTTGGAAGCTTACTAACTGCAATGCCTAGCTCAGATTTCAATTTACTCACTCCATTTGACTTCAAACTGGTCGAAAGATTCAAAACCCTAATTCTCAGACTTAGCCAAAATTTCATGTTTAAGCTCAAGGACAGGCACATCCCCGGAAAGGCAAACAACAGAAGGAGAGACAGAGAGAGACAAAAGCAAAGCCAAAAGACGAGGAACGGAGCAAAAATTAGGGGGTCCCCATTTTCAATGGGGTGATGTGTGAAAAGGTCACAACAGGTCCCCCAACCTAAAAAACATATAGATACTTTAGCCCATTCTCTATTGCAATCAACAACAAATGAAGAGAGGAAGAGGAAGAGGATGTTCCTTGCAGTTTGAAAGAAGACAACTAGCTAACATAAAATTGAAAATAAAAAGGTGCATTCCCCATGAAGGTCTTATTGCCTAAGGGTTTAGTATGAGCTTAGTGGTGGGGCCCTTGCCTCTTGACCCTATGTTGTATTATGACAGGGAATGTGCCAAGGGCATTTCATCCATACCCTGCAAGGGGCCCTGTCCTCAACCTTGCTTGGGGCTAGTGCCCTTAGATCCTCACTTTGGTTAAAAAAAGTTAAAAACGTAAAAATTGTTTTGGGCTACACTTAATTCCATTTATACTTTTTGTTTGCCAAGTCAATCCTGATTCTGAGTAATGCTATTATGGCTACTGTTAAATGATTCAGAAAGTAAATATAAGGATCTCAGGGAAGATGTTTGGATTTCTGACACATGTATGATGGCACTACAACTTGTTGTTGACCTCTTTGTTACATTCTATTCTCTAGCAAATCTATTACTTGAAAACATGTTGGAGCTTTCAATTAGTATTATAAAACTGGCCATTCAAAATTTCACTGGCATTGGTGTATCAATATGTACTTTAATTCATCTGATGATTAATGTTGGAGTTTGGTACACTTTTTTCGGATGATGAATGGCAACAAAGACTTATCATCTTTGAAAATAACAATTGCAGAAACAATACACTGGGTAGTGCAAAAGATGATCCTACAAGGTCTGAAAGTGGAGTCTTAATCAATGGTACAATTTCCACTCAAGATAGGGTTGAGGAAATATTAAGATTCATTGTCTTTGATACAAAATGTCATATGACAACACAGCTTTGTATGAAATTCAGCTTCTTTTACTCATATTGTGTATATAAATTATAAACCGCAACTTCTTTTATAACTTTTTGAACTAACTTCTCAAATTTTTACTTTTATATATTATTTAATATCCACTCCATCGCTGCGCCCCCATCGTCCACAATATCTGAAATAAATTTGTTGCCCTCATCCCTGCCTTTGTGATCCTCTGTCTCAAAAACTCATAGAGACACTATTAATATTTTAGGGCATTTCCTTACTATATGCTGAATGGGAAAGAAACCCTAATTAATCTAAGAATTAAGTCCTTGCTAATCCTAGGAAAATAAAACTTTACTTAAATAATGACACTAAGACTAGGGGCTGAATCTATGCATGGGCTAAGAAAAACTGAAGCATACTAATATGTTGTGCTGGGGTATACAATATGCCCTACCCTAAAGAGATCTCTCCAAACTTAAATATGACAAAAACTAGAGAAAAAAAAACACTAGAACTTTTCCCTTAAAGCTAGAAAAGGTAAAAGCCTAGTAAATGACTAAATTTTGAGTTATGAGTGGTCTAAATCATAGTTCAAAATATTTGGATTTGACAAATACTTGGAAAATTCAAATTTGACTCAGCAAAAACTTGGCAAAATTTCCAAACATTTGAATACATATAAAGTTGTAAAATAGTCTTAAAAACATGCATAAAACTAAATTTATAGAAGTCAGAAGTAACTTTTCCTTCATTTATAGATTAAAAAGTGAGTTCAATGCACATCACAGTGTCATATTTGATTATACATTATAAATCCGTATTATTATTTTTACAAGTTAATTCTGTGGAAGACCTAGGGCCTAAAACAAAACTTAGTTTTTTCCTGCTAAAACTAGATCATGGGCATGGGGGTAGTAGTGCCTCTCATGGTGGTAATAGTGCTCCTTGTGGGGGTTTGGGGACAGATTTTCCAGTGGTAGCAAAAGGTAGTGCCTTTGGTGTGTTCCTTGTTGCAGTATGGGGTGGGGTCAAGGGGTAGAGCCCCCACCACCACTTTCCAAATTAAGGCCTTCAAGACCACACAGATCTTTAGACTCGTGAGTATTGCAGTGTATGGTAAGTGTGTGTTGTAGATTCATTGAGTACTTGTGAGTTTGCACTGCAGACTTGCCAAAACTTGGCCTTGCAACTTGGTGAGTTTGAGGTCAAATAACTTGGCCAGCAAAATTACTTGAGTACTTGACAAGTTTTAGATCCATGGGAATAACCCATCAGTTTGCAAAGCCTAAGTTAAGAAGAGTTACCCACTCATGTTGAGGGCCCAAATCCTGTTGCTATTTGATTATGAACTTTGTCTGCTACCTGGCTTGCTGTGGGAGTCACTTTTTAGGTGGTTTTCTAGAATTGCAGGTTGTGAGTTTGGAGTAGCAACAAGAGTGACCTGAAACTGATGGTTGGATGGACCTCCAAGCAAATATTTAGGTATGATTTCACCCCCTTGGTTACAAAGAAGAGCTATTGGCACAATGGCTCCCTCTTCACCAAACATTTGGTTAGTCACTCCAGCAATACATTAAGTAGTTCAATCACCTCTCTATCAAATTGGAGGTATAAGACATTGATGAGGTACTGTGTATTGAATTTGTCTTCTGTTTGTTTTCTCAATTTGATAGTACTTCAGCTCTGTACCATCACTTTCTTAGAGCATGCTTTCCAGCTTAATTTAAAGTGAAAGCTGAACCAAAAGGCAGTATTATAGCCAAGTTGCACTTTTTCTTTTCAAAGAAAAAATTCTCTTTATCCATGGCCCCTACCATCTCCTCTCATGAAATCTGCTCAAGCCCTTATACAGTAGCGGAAAGGAGTATTGTGCCTACTACAAGCACACAAGTCATTCTACCAATGAATGTTGTGTCTTCAAATCAAAGAAGAGAAGACCCTTCGTGTTGAGTATAATTCACGATATCAAGATTCAGAGATTCAAGTAACTCCCAACATATGTAATCATCACTTTGTTCTCATGATTAATGATTATTTTGTCAACAATAGGGGAGTGTTGGTGTAATTAAATGTCTTGTACCTTGTCCTAGGTCATGATTACACCTTAGTTAAGTTTACTTAGGGACCACATAGGAGGTTGTTGGAGATTTTCCACCTTTGGTGGAATTGACATCTCATTACTTTATCATTTCCACCTTTTGTGGACACATCATGTGATTATCTTTCCACCTTTTGTGGGAGATCCACCTTTTGTGGTGATTATCACATTATCACCTTTCCACTTTAGGTGGAGTGATAACCTTTCATTGTTGTCACAAGTCATAAGATTACGACACTTGTCATAATTTTATGCCCTTCTATGTTCTCACCTTGGCTATATATCCAAGGGGTCTCCTATGTACTATTTGCTCATTACATTCTATCATATTGACAGAATACAGTTTATTCTTATCATCTTGTCTCTATCTCTCTTATGCTTGTGCTTTCTGTAGGCCTCTAGATCTTGGGTGGCTACCTTCATAGCCAATTCTTACATGGTATTAGAGCTTTTGGAGTGCCTTTAGCTAGTCATTTGGAGAGATTCTTGGAGGGTTCCATTTTTGGTCTTGTATTCCAGGTGCATTTTGGGAGCTTGTTGCATTAGATCTAAGCTCACCATTGTGTTTGGAGTGTCTGAGATAGTTAGATTTTCCTTTTGTTTCATCTCAGTTGGACATCGGAGGCCAAATCTACAAAGGGTTGAAGATCGGAGGTCGTTGCCATATCCAGGAGGTAGCTACCACTTTGGAGCATTTTTAGCCAAAAAGGACCTGTATTGCATTGTGCTTTCGAGAAGAGGGCCAAAAACCCTTTAGATCATTTGCCAAATGCGTCCAAATGGAGCAAGGGGTTGTACTTCAAAACCAAAATTTTTCTTTGTAGAGGCTGATACAGCCGACTATCATTAATGCCAGTCACGAATTTTTTTCAAAAAAAATATTATTATTATTTTCTGCGAAAAAAAAAATTATATCAAAAAATTCGCAGTTTTTTAAATTTAATATAAAGTTTTTAAAAATAAAAAATAAAAAGCGGTCTGCAGCTAATGCTGCCTTGCAGTCCATGAAGTGATGATACCAGCGATGCAATGCTAACACTGCGCCCGCGTATCAAAGCCAACGCTGAGTGGAAGGCAACCGAACCATACCCCTACCGCCGAAGCGGGCGGTCGGTTCAAAATTCCAGGCGGTTTTTAAACTCACGAGGCGGTTCGAATTTTCGGTGACAGCAAATCAAAGCGGCGAAATTACGCGCGAGAATGTCGAATCGCCGTGCAATTCCCACAATCGAATGTCCGGCCATTTTCGGCGAGTAGTGGCAGTAACGTCAGCCGTTTGTCAAATTTAAGCAGTGCAGTGAATATTCCCTGCATGCGGAGAATATGCTTTTGGCCAATAGTAGGGCGTCAGAGTCCCAACCGTCTTTTACTAAAACCGGCATTGCGCGGGTAGCGTCGACAGCTTTGAAAATTACAGCCCTCGCGGTTGGAGTTCTTTGATTTTCGCAGTTCAACGGAGGCTCTATCTTGAGTCATTTTAGAGCCTTTTGAATTGCAATTTTTGATTTGGGCTAATTTTGTGTACATGTGATGGTGAGATTATTTTTTGATTTTGGTGCACGGATTTTCCAGAAAATTGGATTTGTCTCAGATCTTGCTCAATTGTCACCATTTTTGCAACTTTTGGGGCTCCGTTCAGGCTCATATGAACTCCTTTTCAGGTGCCGTTTTTTTTGAAAGTGCATTATTTTTTCTGAACTTCACAGTGGTGCTATCAGTTTGTAGTAATTGTGATCAGAAATTGTACTTTCAGCACTTGGTCATTTTTGGCCTATTTTGGGCATTTGTAAAGATAAGATTTTAGTTTGATCTTTTGTATCAGTTATTTGAGTCTGTTGTAGCCTAATTAAGGCTGTTGTAAAACATTGAAAATCAGAAGCCCACTTTGCTTGGCTTGCAAGTGGCCATTGTACACGCACTAATTATAAAGTGCCAAATCATCTTTTTGGGGGGGGGGTTCTTTGATTGAGTGAATTTGGAGGGGTGTCTTGAGTGATTGTTCCTCTCTTTCTATCTTGTTCTCTTTCATTTTGTTGCTATGGGTTCTCCTAAGTTTCCCTTGTTAACTCCATATAATTATGCTTCTTGGAAAATTGATGCATGGAGTAAGTTAATGGAAAAAGGATTAACTCATTATATTGATGGAACTGTTGTTGCACCATCTGATCCTAAAGCTGATCCTACTGCTCATTTGGATTGGCTCACTAAAAATACTATGGCTCTTGGAACATTAAGGAAATATGTATCAAAAGATCTAATCTTTCAAATTGATAAGTGTAAAACATTAAAGAAGCTTGGGAAAAGTTTGGTCAATTGTATGGCCAAGTTGATGAGATTAAAGGTTATCAGCTTGACAATGATCTCACAATGTTAGATCCCAAGAATTTTGATACAATCCAAGACTATGTCACTAAGGCAAACGAGCTAAGAGCACAGCTTAAGGATTGTGGCATTGATAAGAAGGATGCACAGTTGGTCTACAATTTGTTGGGAAAACTTCCATCAAAATATGCAGCATTTGTTTCTAGCTTCCAAACCCATCGCTTGACAGTAGGTAGTTCTTTCACTATGCCTACATTTGATGCTTTTACAGAAATGTTGATGTTAGAACAAGCAAAGTTGGTAAGCATGGGGATTCTTAAGTCTTCAAAGTCCAAAGCTTTGGTGGAAAATCAAGGGAATCAAGGGACTCAAGGAAAGGGTTCCAATAAGAAGCAGAAGCAATCTAATCCAAAGAACCAACAGGATAAAGCACAATCATCCTCTCCAAAACAAGGGAATTCTTCATCACAAGGGAATTCTACATCTTCTCCCAAGAAGGGAAATTCAAGCAAGAAGGAGAGACCAACTTGTTCATATTGCAAGAGGGTTGGTCATGATGAGCATCATTGCCACACTAAGCAAATTGATGAATTAACAAACATCATCAAGAAGAATAACATCAATTTGCCATCTGCCTACAAGAAGAAGGATTCATCTTCTTCCACTTCCTCACAATCAAAAGGAAAAGGGCAAGCGTTTGTGGCTACTTCAGGTTCTTCACAGCAATGGATACTTGACTCGGGTGCCACTCATCATATGGGTTCTTCAAGGGAACAATTTTCTTCTTTGGAGCAATCTAAGGTACCTCACATCTTCATAGGAGATGATACTCAAGTAGAAGTTGAAGGCGAAGGTTCGGTTGCCATGGATAATGGAGCATTTGAGAATGTTCTCTATGTTCCTAACTTGAGTGCCAATCTTCTCTCAATCTACCAAATCACTCACTTTGGAGATGGCAAGAAAGTTGAGTTTCTACCAGATTCAGTTGTGGTCAAAGAACTTAAGGATGATGCCTTGGTTGCAGTGGGACAAGCCAATCACAACACACGGCTTTACTCATTTTCCCACTTTGTACCTAAGTCTCCTTCTACAGCTTTGCTCACTCATTCAAATTCAGAAAGCAAGCTATGGCATGAGCGGTTTGGACATATCAATTACCGCTATCTTCAACAGCTTAGCTCTAAGGCTATGGTTACAGGACTACCTCAAATCAGATTTTCAGAAGGTGTTTGTTCAGGTTGTTCCATGGGTAAGCATCCAGAAGAGAAGTTTGAGAAAGGGAAGTCTTGGAGAGCTTTACAAGTTCTTCAGTTGGTTCACAGTGATGTAGCAGGACCATTTCTAGTGCCATCATTTAGCAAGGCTCGCTATGTCCTCACCTTCATTGATGACTACTCTCGCTTCACATGGGTCTACTTTCTTGTTCACAAGAGTGAAGTGTTTGACAGATTTCTTGCCTTCAAGGCTCATGTTGAGAAGCAATCAGGGAAGCAAGTCAAGATTCTTCGCACAGACAATGGAAGGGAATATGTGAACAATGGACTTGAGGAATTTTGTACTCTTGAGGGGATTACTCTTCAACATTCAGTTGCATACACTCCACAGCAGAATGGTGTAGCTGAAAGAAAGAATAGAACCCTTAAGGAGATGGCTAGTTGCATGATTCATGCTCGATCTCTTGGTCCTCAATTTTGGGCAGAAGCTATTAGTTGTGCCACTCACATCCAAAATCGGGTTCCCCATAAAGCTTTGAAGGGTATGACTCCTTTTGAGGCTTGGTGTGGTAGAAAACTAGTTGTGAGACACTTCAGAGTTTTTGGTTGTCCAGCTTGGGCACGAATACCTCCAGAGAAGCGCAAGGCATTGGAACCTCAGAGTAGACCTTGCATCTTTGTTGGATATCCTGAAGGTGTTAAGGCATATAGACTTTTGGATCCAGAGACACATGAGTTATTCATTGAGAGGAGTGTTCACTTTGAGGAAAGCTCTCCTAGCTTGACCTCTAATCCTCCTCTTCCTTCCTCCCTACTGGAAAGTGATGACAGTGACTCCGATGATGATTCTTCCTCAACTTTGACTCGCAAGATCACACCTTCGCAGGGTCCACTTGTAGTTGAGGCATCTCGTCCTTCTTCTCCTACTAGACCTTATTGGGTTCGACAGACTCTTGAGTCAGCAGGTTCTCTTGTTGGGGATCCTTCAGATACTCGAAGGACTCGGTCACAACATCAAAATTTTCCACATGCTTATATTGCTACTGCTTCAGATCCACAATCCTTTAAGGAAGCTTCGGGCATTCCTGAATGGGATTCAGCAATGGAGGAAGAGTATAGTTCCTTGATGAGGAACAACACATGGGATTTAGTTCCTCTTCCTAAGGGAAGAAAGATGGTTCGATGTAAGTGGATCTATCGGACTAAGTATGCAGCGGATGGAAGTGTGGATAAATACAAAGCTCGGCTTGTGGCAAAAGGTTTCTCACAGGTTCCAGGTGTTGACTATACTGAGACCTTTGCACCCGTTGCTAAGATGAACTCCATTCGCTTGACACTCGCTATTGTTGCAGCTCATGGTTGGGTTGTACATCAGATGGATGTGAAGAGTGCATTTCTTCACGGGGATCTTCATGAGGAGATTTACATGGAGCAGCCACAGGGATTCATACAGGATTCTTCATTGGTTTGCAGATTGAGGAAGTCTATCTATGGCCTCAAACAGGCCCCTAGGGCTTGGTATGCCAAGATGGATTCCTTTCTTCTCTCAGTAGAATTCACGAGGTGTCATTCAGATCCGAATGTCTACATTACGAAGCGGAGATGGGCATTCCGCACTGCGTATATGTTTGATGATTTGATCATTCTGAGAATTTTCATCCACATCATTGGCGATTAATCAAATCTGCTTTTGCAAAACAGATTTGCTACCTTGACGACTTAAGACGCTTTTGCACTATTTTCTTGGGATTGAGATCAAGCGGTCGGCCACGAGTTTCTCTTTTCTCCGGTAAGTATGCTCGCCGATCTTCTAACCGGTTTCACATGTGCGTGCGATTGTGAAGCGCCGCGGAACTCCCCTTCTCCTCAAAGTCAAGCAGGGGCTAAAGTGTTCCTGCTCACTTGTTGATGCCACTTTGTAGCATGCATTCGACGCTGGGGTCTCATTTAAGCGATACTGATATCTCCTTTGCAGTTGGCATGGTTTCACGCTTTATGCAGGAACCACATGAGCTTCATTGGAAAGCTGCCAAACGCATCTTGCATTACATCTAGGGTACACATTATTATGGGATTCATTATACAGCAGGTACATGACTTACCTTGGTGGGATATACAGATTCTGATTGGGCTGGCGATATTGATGATCATAAGTCCACTTCTGGCTACAGTTTTCATCTTGGTTCTGGCCCCATTTGTTGGCAGAGTAAAAAGCAACATGCTATTGCTCTTTCTTCGACTGAGGCTGAGTATCGAGGGGCTGTTAATGCCGCTACTGAGGCTATTTGGCTTCAGAATATTCTCACTGAGTTTGGGTTCACTCTTCCTCGTCCTATAGTCATTCATTGTGACAATCAGAGTGCCATCCAGATCTCGAAGAATCCGGTTCACCATCAGAGGACCAAACGCATAGAGATTCATATGCACTACATTCGGGAGCTCATACAGGAGCAGGTCATCGATTTGCAGTATTGTCCTATAGCAGAGCAGGTTGCAGATATTTTCACCAAACCCTTCACTGAGAGTATCTACCATCATTTGCGAGCTCTCTTGGGGGTGCGGGATGTTTCTTCTGAGGAGGTCACTTGACTTCTTCATTCTTTCTTATGGGGGGGCTTTTTCCTTTTTTGAGGTTTTGCCTTCTCATCTTTTTTCAGTTTTTGTTTCATCTCTTGCAGGGAGTTTTACGCGTGGTTTTCTCCTTTACAAGCTTTTAGGGTGCGTTTGTACATGCCAGGTACCCTACCATTTTATGGCGGGACCCATCGCCCGCATTCATTTACTTTTGTGTACGATTCTCCTAAGTTGCACTTAAGGGGGGGTGTTGGTGTAATTAAATGTCTTGTACCTTGTCCTAGGTCATGATTACACCTTAGTTAAGTTTACTTAGGGACCACATAGGAGGTTGTTGGAGATTTTCCACCTTTGGTGGAATTGCCATCTCATTACTTTATCATTTCCACCTTTTGTGGACACATCATGTGATTATCTTTCCACCTTTTGTGGGAGATCCACCTTTTGTGGTGATTATCACATTATCACCTTTCCACTTTAGGTGGAGTGATAACCTTTCATTGTTGTCACAAGTCATAAGATTACGACACTTGTCATAATCTTATGCCCTTCTATGTTCTCACCTTGGCTATATATCCAAGGGGTCTCCTATGTACTATTTGCTCATTACATTCTATCATATTAACAGAATACAGTTTATTCTTGTCATCTTGTCTCTATCTCTCTTATGCTTGTGCTTTCTATTAGGCCTCTAGATCTTGGGTGGCTACCTTCATAGCCAATTCTTACAGGGAGCTCTGTTGACTCATCATTGCAAAATCAAGAGTAGACTTGTAGAGCTTATCCTTGACATTTGCAGCCAGAAGAACTTGATCTCACAAAAAAATGAAGATGATTATCTGTTGCAAACTGAAAAAATTCAAACTAAGACAACTTGGGAAGGGTGGAGGAGGGACATTTGACACTTGTATCTTGCAAATGTTCTGTCATATTTTCCATTGAGCCATTTTGAGGAGACAGTTGATTGTGATGTCACTCCCCTAGATTTATGTTTGATACTTGTACCTTGTTAATGTAATTGCAAGGCCATCTTTCAAGTCTTCCACAAGGATGGTAAGTGCATAGGGTTATAAACTAACTTTTTCCTCTATTGGTCGTTTGCTCTCTAGTAGGCAAACAATCAAATGGGTCGTTTTGCTTAAGTTTCTTACTCTTTGCATTATTTTGGGAAGCTGAAAAAAATAATTCTAACAAGCTTCCTTCTAAAGCAATCAAATATTGTGTTGATGCATATTTTGATGTTTTGTATGAGCCTAAGGGACCTCCTTAGAAGCCCATTCAACAGTCTATTGAACTGGCACCAAGTTCCCGATTGCCCTATTAATCAACTTAGTGCACCATATATATTGAGTGTTGTAATAGAGCAACAAAACAAGCTGATGTTTGAAGAGGGCAAGATCCAGCCCAGCATTTCTTGTGGATTTCCTGCTCTCATTGTGCCAAAGAAAGGAACAAATGAATGGAGGTCAGTCACAGAGAGTCATGCTCTCAACAAAATCACTGCGTGGAACTGCTCCTCACTTCTTGGGATTTATGATCTTTTGGACCAGCTTTAAGGTACCCAGTACTTAACTAAGCTTGATTCGGCTTTTGGGTATCATCAATTACCAATGAAACATCATGATGTTTGGAAGACATCTTTTAAGACCAAGTTTAGACTGTACAAGTAGTTTGTCATGCCTTTTGGTCATGCACCTACAACAGTCATGCACATTGTCAATGATGTATTTTGAGTATATCTTGGCAAATCTATCGTCTACCTTGAGTTGAGTCATAAAAACTAAGAAATGAATCTCTAAGATGGGTATGCGATTTCAGTTACAGGGCACGTAAAAGGGTGATGTTTTTAGGCATCAGGAGACTTCATCTAAAGCCATTATCTACAGCAAGCTGTGAAATTCTATGACTTAAAAAAAAAACAGAAAAAAAAAAAGAATTTATTTACTTTTGTTTCTTAATTCTAAAATTCTGAATTTATTTGGTTTTATATTTAAAAAATACTGTGTTACCGGATTCGTACCCACAGGCCTCGAACCCGGTTCGGGTGCGAACCCGGTACGGGTTCGCCTGTGGGTACGCGCTGGGCACGCACCCTGTGCGTACCCAGCGAGTACCAGGCCCGTGGGTACGCGGACCCGGGGGTACCAGCCGCGTACCCGGGCGAACCCCTGCGAACCCACGGCCCAGCACTTCAAAAGTGGGCCCAAAAGTGAATAAAAAACAATTTTTTAATTTCTATTTTGCTACAAAACCCTAAAACGACCCAATATGAGGCCTTTTAACACTAAAGCATTTCATTTTTACCTCTCATTTTGCTCTCTCCATAATTTGTGTCCATCTTAGCATTTTGAAGGGAGGTGATTGCATTTGAAGGAGATCGATTGTGGAGTGGCAAATAGCTTCTACAAAGGAGATTTAAGTGTTCAAGGTATGCATTTAAACCCTATTCTTCAATCTTTTGATGATTTTTTTTTAGTTTCTTAGTTTTTGATGAATTTTTTCAAGTTTGTGAAGAAGTTTTTCAAATATATATATTTTTTTTTCATTTTTTTTATAGATTGCAACAATGGCAAGTAGTCAAAGTTCAGTGGGTGGGGATGGAAGCCAAAAGTTTAAAATTGATAAAGGATCTCCTTTATGGAGACATACCACACGAATTTCACAAATTCCTGGAGGTGGGGGGTTTGTTTGAAAGTGTAATTTTTGCAATGGAATATAATAGCCCCTACCACGAAAGTAAACTTCTGCATCTTAAATTCCTGCAAAAGGATTAATATGTGTCCAATCTCAGAGCAAGTTAGCAAAGCATTCATCGTATGATGGATTGGCAAAAGAACAAGAAGATGCCGACAATTCAAATGCAAGAGGAAAACAAACTAGTTATAGTTCCGGAAAGAAAAAACAAACATTACCCACTCATCAGATAGTTAGGCCCTCTAGACATCCCTTCTTGTCTATACCCTCTACGGAAGAAGAAGATGAAGAAACAGAAAACACCACCCGCAAGAGAGGTCCATTAGAGGAGGCATTTAAAATGGAGGCAAGAGATATTGCTGAAGAAAAAATTGCATCGCTATTCTATGCCAATGGTCTTCCATTCAACTTGGTGAGATCACCATATTGCAGCGACATGGTGTCGTAAAGAATAAATAGTGCACCTCCTGATTTCACAAGTCCTTGGTATGAAAAGGTGCATACCACCTTATTGCAAAAAGAGAAGAAATATGTAGAGGCCCAACTAAAACCAATTAGAGATTCTTGGGTTGAAACAGGTGTATCTATTGTTTCCGATGGATGGAAAGATTGCAAAAACCGTCCATTGATTAATGTTATTGCAGTGCCCCCCAAGGGGGCAATGTTTTTGAGGGCGGTTGACTGTGAAGGGCAAGTGAAAGATGCAATGTTCATTTCCAGGATTCTCATTGACTCCATAGAGATGGTGGGTAGTGAAAATGTTGTCCAAGTAGTTACGGACAATGCAAAAGTTTGCAGGGCTGCAGGTGCTTTGGTAGAGGCTAGATATGAGCACATCTTTTGGACACCGTGCACCGTACACTCCCTCAATTTGGTGATGCAAGCAATTGGCAACCAAATAGAGAGGGTGAAAGAAATATACCAGGAGTCTGAGGAGATCCAGATGTTTGTGACAAACCACCATATGTCACAAGCAATTTTCAGAACTTCTTCAACATTGGAATTGTTGAAGGTAAATTTTAAAATTTAATATATTTAGTTTCATTTATCATTTATGTCATGTTTTACATAATTGAATAAAATAATTTTTTGCATTATTTACATATTTTAAATGTGTTATTAACTTACTATTAACATGTTCTTAGGTTGTCGAGACCCGGTTTGCATCTCACACAATTGTTCTGAGACGACTTGTGAAGGTGAAAGATGCATTGAGTCAAATGGTTATTAGCAACCAATGGAGTATATGGAAGCAATCAAATTCAGAGAGGGCCCAAAAAGTCAAGGCATTGATCTTGAATGACGATTCGTGGGATCGTGTGAATTATGTATTGGAATTCACCGAACCTATCATGTCTATGCTTCGGTTTGCTGATACAGATGAACCATGCTTGGGGGATGTCTATGATAGCATGGACACAATGTTGGAAAAAATAAAAATAGAAATACAAAAAAAAGAGAATGATCCTGAAGACACCTTGTACAAAAGGGTGGAAGCAATTGTTGTTCATCGTTGGAACAAGATGACAACCCGTAATAAAATCTCCTCGCATATGCCCTGGTCTCCGAGGTACTATACCGTTCTAAGTGCTTTATCCTGTGGAGGAATACCGTATAGAGATGTTAGTTAAGTAACGGGCATAAGACGTACTTCTAGTAGAATGTTCGATCCGTGGGCGCGCGTCAGTGAGAGAATTTTGAATAAGCCGGTCGCCGCAGCACCAAAAATCACACGCCGCCAAGGTATAACTAAATCAAGCAAAACATAATCTACAGCGGGTACCTCCATGGTCAAGATTATATGCAAATTCAAACCTCTTGCAACCAAGATCCCCACAAGTAAGTTTTTGCCACTTGCGTATTGTAAAATTCTAACACTTAACATTCTTGAATTTATCTTGCATTTTTAATTTTTTATTTTGTTGGTTTTCTCTCCGGGTTGCAAGCTCTTCTGCCGCTGAACAGAATTGGAGTACATACTCCTTTATCCACTCAGTGAAGCGTAACCAGTTGGCTGCAAAAAGAGCTGAAGACTTAGTGTATATTCAACTCAACCTGCGCCTCGCCAATGAGGGACCCCCTAATACAGTAAAGCATGAGTTTTGGGGACGGTAGCACCCGAGTTCATCGACTTGATGCAACCAACGATCTGCTGTCACCATGACGGATGTGTATATTGATGACATATCACATGGGGTTGGATCCGCTTTGGGTTCAAATGATGATGATTTTGAAGTTGAAACCACTCAAAATCCAAGTCATGATGATTCTGACAATCCTTTTGATGATTGATGAGCATATGAACAATGAACATTGAATCATGTTTCAAATTTTCAATGTTTCATGAACTACATTTTGTAATTCAGTAATTTTATTTGAATATTTTTCAACTATCAATTGGCATTTAATATTTATCTTTGGCATTTGGCATTGGTCAATGATCAAGTATCCTGTATCATACTATGAAATGATTTAGTTTTACAATTCTCTATGTTTCTCTTATTTTTTTGTATATATAATACATATATATATATTTATAATATATTAAATTATTAATATATATATATACACACGTACCCATACGTACCCAAACCCCTAAAAAAATTTTGCCCGTACCCACGTACCGGGTTCTCGTACCCGAACCCGTCCCCGAACCCGAACCGGTAACTTAGAAAAAATAGTATGCTGTCTCCCAGCAGCCTCATACCTTATTTCATTGGAAGATGGCTTACCCATTTTTTTTCTTGTCTCTCGTACCTTAGGTGTTTCCTATCTCTCGGTGACTGGTTTTAATTATGCATGGTGGATAATTACTTTGTGCAGACGTACCAAATCCCACTATACAATCTAGATCCACTGAATATGGACTCATTGACCAAAATGGTTGGTTGGTCCATTAACCACAAATATTTTCTGCCTTATATATACAAAAGGTGGGCTGGCCTGACCACTTAATAGTGGGGTATCCTAACAAATAACCAGGTCATTCTCAAATACCGTGCGAGAACAGAAAAAGGTTTATTACGCAACTTTCTCTAGCTTCTGCTATTTGACTTTATTATCATGTGGTTATCTTTCCTGAGTTAGCTCTACAATTATGTCCAAAATTATAATGATGGTAGCTTGTGTCAAGTTCCTCTTAACACAAACTTATAAACTACCAAGAAAGTATTTTTAAGTGACAAATCTAGGTGGATGAGTGGCATTCCTATTAAATTAATTATTCCACTACACATAGTTCTTTATGTTTTCACCGTCCAATTCCTTGTGCATGTAATGCACATTATTTTCTCTTATCATCAGAAATCCATACAAATCTAGGTGGATGAGTGGCACTCCTATTGAAATTAATTATTCCACTTCACATAGTTCTTTATGCTTTCCCAGCCCATGTATTGAAATACCTTGTGTATGTAATGCACATTATTTTCTTTTATCATCAGAAGTCTGTACATTGCTAAGGAAAGGGTGAAATACAAATAAAAGACCGCTTCAAGGCTGTAAACAGAGTGCTCCAAAAAACAGGAGAAACTTGAAACTGTCCATGGTGATGAAGGGAGTAGCATTAAATGGCCAAACCACAAGCCATTTTGAAATATAAATAAGCAATAGTTGGGATGAGTTTTCCACAGTCCATGAAATTGATTTTGCAAGCTTTTGGATTCAACTGTGTATGTTTTTGTGTTGACGTGTCTGATCACACTCAGTGATCCATCATCAGGAAGGAGGCTGTCTCTTTGTCAAAGGACTGCCTCTGAAAAGTCCCGAAACACGATGTGACATTGAGAGGAAAAAGTCCAATTCCTTGTGCATGTAATGCACATTATTTTCTCTTATCATCAGAAATCCATACAAATCTAGGTGGATGAGTGGCACTCCTATTGAAACTAGATGTTCCACTTCACATAGTTCTTTATGCTTTCCCCGTTCAATTCCTTGTGCATGTAAGGCATATTATTTTCTCTTATCATCAGAAATCCATACAAATCTAGGTGGATGAATGGCACTCCTATTGAAATTAATTATTCCACTTCACATAGTTTTTTATGCTTTCCCCACCCATCTATTGAAATAACTTGTGCATGTAATGCACATTATTTTCTTTTATCATCAGAGGTTTGTACTTTGTACATTGCTAAGGAAAGGGTGAAATACAAACAAAAGACTGCTTCAAGGCTGTAAACAGAGTGCTCCGAAAACAGGAGAAACTTGAAACCGTCCATGGTGATGAAGAAAGTAGCATTAAATCTGTCCAAACCACAAGCCATTTTGAAATATAAATAAGCAGAAAGAAGAAGGCTGTCTCTATGTCAAAGGGCTGACTCTGGAAAGTCCCAAAACACGATGTGACATTGAGAGCAAAAAGTCATCCAGAACACCATGTCCCATATCCTCATCATAAGTGCGAGAAATAGTCCTTAGGCACAGGTACTGCATGGTTCTGAGCTGCAAGGCACAGGTCCCACGTTTATAGTTAATGCCTGAAATAGAACCAGGAGGCACAGCCTGCTTGAAGGCTTGAGTCAAATGCAGAGAATATGTGCCAATAATACTGGACAGCTGTTTGCTGTCCAATGAAAGTTATTTCTCCTCAGGACTTCCATCCTCGAGCATTCTGACATAGTGACTGTGATCCTGGAGGTTCCTACCCATTCCAAACAGCTTCTTGGTATTTGTTCAGAGTACCATCTGCTTGATATGACTAAATGGCCTTCAAATCAGTAGAACCTCAGAGGAAATTGGTAAAAGGAGTTTTTGGTACTTCACCTGGATTACAAGTACAATATTCATGTAGGTACTTCATATTAACTATGATCTTTATGTATCTACTGTTCATCTGTCCTATTCCAGTTTGCCGCTGTCTAAAGTTTGTTTAACTTTAGTATGAGTGCTTCTGGATTAAACTGTGTATGCCTTTTTGAATCAATGTTTCAAATCACACTGTGTGATTCATCATCAGGATGAGGATAATGGACGTTTCTAAATTTTTCTCTTTTTCTTGGCTGCAGCTTTAAAGTTTCTAAATAATGGATGTTTTTATATGGTGATATTCATAATTTTTTTTAACATTAGTTTATTTTTCATTCAGAGAAGTCCACAAGCGAAGTTTCCATGTGTAAGAGTGTGGAAGGTGAGGAACCTGAGAAAGCAC
Source organism: Sequoia sempervirens (assembly GCA_007258455.2). Lineage (NCBI taxonomy): Eukaryota > Viridiplantae > Streptophyta > Pinopsida > Cupressales > Cupressaceae > Sequoia > Sequoia sempervirens. Next base: position 20,926 of record VDFB02032667.1, read on the forward strand.
AAAGGCAAAGGAAGCTGAAAGAAAAGGTCCCCAAGACTGCAAAACTTGATGAGCCTGAGAAAACGCCAAGTCAAGGGAAGCGGAAAGAAAATGTCTCGAAGAGGGGAAAAGTTGAAGAACCTGAGAAAATTCAAAGTCTTGGGAAGAGAAAAGAAAAAACCCCTAAAAGTGTAAAAGGTGAGGAACCTGAGCAAATTCAAACTCAAGGGAAGAGCAAGGCAAAAGTCCTTAAGAGGGAAAAAGGGCAGGAGTTTGTGCAAACTGAAAGTGAAGAGAAGACGAAAGAAAAAGCACCGGCTAGCTGGCGGAGGAACTCGGAGCAACCCGCGAAGGGCGGTTAAAACCTATAAATGGCGCAAAAGTATGAGGTTCAAAAGTGGAAACTGCTTTCGGCGAAGCGGTTAAAAACTTCAAGAATGTACTGCGCAGGGAACCGGAAAGCGTGAAAATTCAAAAAGTCGTATGGAAGAGTAGTGCCGAAACGCCAGCAAAGTAAAGTAGAATGGAGAACCGTGGAGCAAACCTAAAGCCGAAAGGGAAGAAGAAAGCCCCTTCCTGAATAAAGAGTCGAGGGAAGATAAAAGAAAAATGCCTGGTAAGTCGCTATTTTGTCCTTAATCTGATGCCCAAGGCGTAAGCCATTATTCTGGTCAGCCGATTAAAACCAACTTTATGTCTCGACTATACCAAGCCCGATCGTTAGGGTATGGGCGCAATGTGAGATTTGCATTTCCTCTTACCAGTAAGCGGCTGGAGACCTGTTATAATTATTTGCATTACAGTTCAATGAATTCACTATTATTACTTTCAATTTTTCAGGCACGAGAGGTTACGGACGATGGTTCTGAGAAGACGGTGCGACAGATAAGACTCATGCGCCAACTTGGACTTGCTGCTCCAGTTGGATCTCCTTTCAGTGTTTGATTTATCTATCAAAACAGCTTCTTGAAAGCTTCAAATTAGCTATTGCCATTGTGGGTCCCATCTGGATTTTTGGTGTTAAAACACATGCTTAATTAAAACTGAAAGGAATTTGCCAAGGAAGTATGCTAGATGCTCAGGCACAAGATTTTGTTCTGAAGGGAATGCTCAACATAAAACAAAGGAATTTGTAAAACCAATCTGCTACACTTTAATCACACATTTGTATTGTACATACGATAATTCTTGACAGCATTCTGATGAATATCTGGGGAGACTTAGTTACTTTGGTTGTTGGAGTATTTTATGTTAGTAGAAATGATCTAATCTTATTTTACGATTAAAAAAAATAGTTACTGTCTGCATGTTTTGCTTTTCAGATTTGCTTTACCTCGCTCCACTCGATCCTGGTAGAAATATAACTTACGTGAACATATCAAAAAGCTGATAAATTTTGTGCCCAGTGCAAAGTGGTCTCGTAAATGTAAAAAAAAGTTTTAGTTTAATGAACTAAAATAGATCTGTTGAGAAGGCTAATTGGTGTATTGATATTTTGCTTATAATCATGCACAGTGGGAATGCAAATTAAAACAAAATCGAAAAAGAGAAATTAGAACTCATAAAATACTCTATGAAACACACGGACAAAAAAACAGTTGCAAAAGCTTTACCTATTTGTTTAAATTACACGAATATTCTATGAAACACATGGAAAGGCGAGGTTATCATTAAATTTTTTAGTGACTTAAATATTTCAGTAAATTACCTTCCGAAGTTCCTGTAGATCTACTTTTTGAAAGTGACGTCAATCAACATAGTGTATCAAGAAGTGAGATACTTAGTCAGTAAACTGGTGGGATTTTACAAGCGTTGTCCCAAATTGATTCCCGGTCAATCCCTAGCATCCATGTTCTTCTTGAGCATTTTGACAATGAGAAATAATCAGAGGTGATGGTGAATGATGGTGAATGAATGAACACAGAAAAATAATAGGAGGCACTGCTGGATTTCAAGAATAATCTATTATTTGCCAATACATTTTGGTCAGAACTATTCTTTCTAAGGTACAAATGCTGTAACTGTTATTTGCCAAGGTTGAAGTAAATTTAGTGCACTTCTGAGCATAGCAATGGAATTCTGGTACCTTTTAAAGTTTAATAAATAGGGTGAAACATAAATATATTCCATGGCATGTTGGTTTGATGTGCATGATGACAATGTTGTTCTTATGGATTACTGGTGCTGTTAGCCTTTAAAAACTTCCAAGAACAATTCGAAAGTTGATCATGGCGACGCAAAAAAGCTATACTGGAATCACTGTGCAACATTTTGTTGTTGGTGGCTTGCTAGGTGATTAGAGGACGAATTCTTAAAATGGTCCTTTTTTCGTCCAATATTTACTAAGACCCTGTGATAGTAGCCTCTTTGGGAAGTGCTAAATGCATGATGTAAACGTAGCGTTCATTTTCAGTTGATTTTAGTCGATTAATTTCTTATATATCATGTAGATGGGAATGGTTAAAACCAATGCTTGTTGCCTTATCCAATACTGTTTTCGAATTACTGGATTGTAGGATAACTCCATTTTGTGTTATTTCGGTGTTTGTATTGAACTGGAATATAAAACTCATCTGTTAGTTCATTTCATTGTTTGTATTGAAATGGAATATAATGTCATCTTTCAGTTCTAGCTGATTCAGGTGCCCATGAAGTTACATGATTGATGTGATGTGAACTTTGACATGTCTTTTTAGTTATATAATGATTTATGATTTCATTGGATAATGTTAGTGCTATTAACAGAGTAGTTGAGGTTGTAGCCATGGTTAAAAGTGCTTTGATATTCCAGGATTTGGTAAATTCTTCAATTTTACCTGGGGAGAGTCTCAGCGGTGGGCACTGGGAGAGAGGAAACCTTTTTTTAGATAAAATTGCAGAGAAAGTTTTAGTCTGATTGTAATGATTGAAAGCGTGTTCTTGGAATGTTTGTGCTTGCAATCAAGAAGTCATGCAATAATATTTGTAAATAAAATGTAAAGCTAAGTTGTAACAGAAAGACATCAGTAGAGAGAGATAAAAGCACATAAAAGGCTTAGCTTGAAACATGGTCTTATTTTAGAAGCATGGTTTTATTTTAGACATGTTTAATTCAACATTAATCAATTTGATACTCTTATTGACAGATTTCCTAGGTGCATCACTTTGAAAATGTAGTGCAGAACTAAACTTCATTCTTTGTAGAGGTGTTGTCTCTCACATTTATGACAAAAAGAAAATATTTGTTTCAGTGTATTGGAATCCAAGTGTATCACAAAAGCATGTATTGCGCGTCTTGAAATCTGTTACATTGTAATTCAAGTTTTTTACAACAAAAATGTTAATGGAATAAGTGTGACTCATAAAATGTACAAACATATTTTTATCTTAGTTAGATATTAGAAATGATATTTTTCTAAGAATTTAACTAGATCAATCAAGGCAATGATATTTAATTCTCTGATAGTTTTTTTTTGAGAGTGTAAAGAAATTATATTGATGCTTACAAATAATTAATTTTTTTTAATAGAATCAAAGATACATGAAGCAAGCAAATTATATTCTAGTAAGAGGATTTATGAATAAATTTAGAACTTAACATGAAGTAAACCTATTAAAATAAATTGTCACTAAGGTTAAAAGACAAAAAAAAATAATAAACTTTTGGACATCATAAGTGGAGCGTGGAAGTCAATTGGGATGGCGAAGGATCATATGTGAGTCTGATACCCATGTAGTGGTGAACTTGTTGAATAGGCGGCATTTAGATGATGTTAGCTGACATTTGGCGTTGATTGTTGAATAGTCTCTCAACCTTTGCACTTCTTTGGAGTTTATTACTTTCATGCATATTCCTAGAGAATGGAATGGTGTTGCTAATTGTTTGGCTAAATGGGCTTCTGATCATATTCATGATTGGAATTTGATGGATCGGGGTTAGTTACCCTCGGATTTGTCTCAACAATTGGACCACTTGGTGGAGCTTGAAAGGGCCGTGTAATGTCCTTGCTTTGTACTTTTTGTTTTAATAAATTTTTATCCTTCCAAAAAAAAAAAAAGTGGAGGGACCAAAGTGGAGAATGAAGCCATCTTAGATTCAACTATAAAATATTCATTATGGTGTGAAATCTAATATTTTATAGATATTTCACTCAATATTATGGTATTTAAAGAAAGGTAGCCAATGAGGGAAGAAAATAAATTGTCACTAGAATTAAAAAACTAATTATTTTTTGGACATCATAAGTGGAGGGACCAAAGTGGAGAATGAAGCCATCTTAAATTTGATTATAAAATATTATTTCATTATGGTGTGAAATCTAATATTTATAGATATTTCACTCAATATTATGGTATTTAAAGTGGTTTTTCACGAAGGGCTTATGAGTTTGTTATTTGCTGATATCAAGTTGAAATTGATTCCGGTCTCCCCTAAAACTCCTGGTAAAAAGGGGGTTGAAAATGATGGTTATGATATTGGGGATTCTAGTGGTGAATGGGTTGGTAGTTTTGAGGAGGAAGAGTCAAAATTTGAGGATATGTCTGTTGATGAAGAAGGCTCTGAGGAAGGGGAAGAGGATTTGGAAGAGTGGGGTAAGGGTTATGAGACTGATGTGGAGTTATGAGAGGCTTTGGCTATTTCTATCAGAAATTCTTTGAAGGGGAAAACCAAATGCTCGAAGAAAATCAAAGCTTCGACCAAAAGGAAGCTTGTGATTGGTGATGAAGAGAAAGCCTCGGGTTCGAATGTGAATCTTGCATTGTCTTCAGGTAATGAGGGTTTGAAGGGATTTCCTCATGAGAGTGAAGTGGCTCCTTCGAATGTTGTTAGTGATCATAATGCCTTTGTGGTGAACCCTATTCTTGGTGAGACTAGTTGTATGGAGAGATCCCATGTGTTAGGGCTTAAGGTTTCAAAAACTATAATGGAGAAGAAGTTAGTTGATACTAGTCCTGTTGAAATGTAGGGGATTGAAGTGGTTAATTGTTCTTAGGTTGTTTCTTCAGCTGAGAGGGAAGTAAAGGAGCGTTTGGAAGTGTTAGCTGATTTGCCTGACTTGCTGGACAAGGAGAGGATCAAGGTGGACGTTGTGGAGGTCGAGGATTCCCCAGTTGAAGAAGAGGACAACTACAATAGGGATTGTGTTGACGCCCCTGATGATTTGGAGTAGAATGAGCAACCTCCAGTTAACTGGGATGAAATTGATATGAATATGTTTTGCAGGATGGCTGAAGATGGGACTAGAAACCTCCTTTCTTTGGTTGAGTGGTTATTTACTGAGGTCAAGGAGCTCAATCTTCAAATGAAAAATTGGCAGGATGTTTGTGCTGCTATTCTCAAAAGCAACCAAAAGGAGTGAAATAAAAGACAAAGTGAAATCAATGCATGTTAAGCTCAATAACCTTCTGATGGATGTTGGTCGTTTGGGTGCTACTCACAAGGAAAAGATTTCCTCTTTGGAAGGTATTGTTAATAAAATGCTGGAACACAAAGTTGCTAGCCTAGAGGATAAAATTGGTAAGATGTCTGAGGACTTAAAAATAGTGGTCAATATTAGTAATAATTCTTTGAAGACCACTTCGATGGGTCTTTTTGCTCTAAATGAGAAAGCCTTGAAGTGGATGGGTAAACCTCTTTACATGGGTGATATGGAGAATATGATTGAAGAGGTTCGTGGCTCTTCTCTGGTGGAGAAAGCAGAGGCTTCTATTCTTGCACTGGATAAAGACTTGCAGATTGGTCTGTGCCTTAGGATGAGAAGTAAGACAAAAAAGAGGTGGCTATGGTTGTTGAAGAGCTAGAGGATGTTATTAGTATGCATGAGGAGGTCATTAAGGAGAACAAGGCCTCGACTAATGTCTTAGATAAGTTGCTATAGCTCGTGCTTCCTTTTTTGGTTCAACAGGTTTGCTAATGTTTTTTGTTGTTGGGATTGTTGATGGGCTACTATTGTTAAACCTTTTGTCAGCTTTTTGGTTTTTTGAGCTGTTTAGTGCTTAATTTCTTTTATAGCTTTTCGTCTTTGTAAAGGGTTTCGGGGTCCCTTCAAAACTTGTTTTTCCTTATCAAAAACCTATGGGAGAAGAAGCTTTACTTTATAAACATGTTTATTATTTGTAAATATAAATAAGGAGAGTTTTCTTACAAAATATAAGTGCATACAAATATAAGCTAAAACAATAAGAATGGACTATATATACAAAGAAACATTGATGCCAAATAAAATAAAATTATAAACTTGGTATTTTAATCTATTCTTATCTTATAACATGCGTCTACTCTTTATTCCCATAAAAGTTGGACTAAACTATTGTATCCCCATATAACATAAATAATTTAAATATTATCTTAAATCAAAATTATTAATGTTAGGTGCCTTTCTAGTTGAAGAACAAGTTTCAACACACTAAGATGATAAATGAGAAACAATGCAATTGAACATAATGAATTTTTAAAAGAAGTTGAATACATAACTCACTAAACATTTTTATTGCTAAAAGGTTATGAAACTTAATAAAATATGCAATAAATTATATTTATAAGATTGATAAAAAAATATAATAAAGTAGAATTCAATCTTTAATAAGGATACAATAACTAATTTAGAACAAACTTGTTATATTTAAAGTAACATATATTTTGTAAAAAGCATAAGGCAAGGGATTTATAAATGGTTAAAGATTGGTAGAGGTAACAATTTATAAGTTTTATTAGTCTTATAATTAAATACTCTTCCTACACTCAATATTTTTTTAATATATTTTTAATAAATCAATACTTATCTCTTCATAATCTAAAATGCCTATAATTATTTATTACCATACTTCAATTTTAAGAGCGATAACCTATAATCTTATACTTGATAATAAAAATTTTATTTGTCAAAAAATAAATCTCATTTCTTGCTTTTCACTTTTGAAGATAAAATTTTCAACTCTTGAAACCCCTATTTAATTGATCTACTTTTATTTCATTTCACGGTGTAACTTTTTTTAACCCATATTTATGCATGATTTTTAACAAGATACAATTTTAATGCTATCAATTAAATTTTCCATTTGAAAAAGAAACATGATTTTTCCATTTGACAAATAAACATGTATTTTTTTTAATGGGCATTGATCCATAAGAGACTTAATACCCTTAATTAGCTTTTATTTGTGGCCCCTTAAAAGAGATACACCATCTCAATAAAAAAAATGTGGATTGTTAAAGCCCACTTCACATATGTTAGGGACACATCACATTTCACTTCATTCATATCCAAGACAAAAGTGGAAGCTTGCATTTTGTAGTAAAATGCAACTTAATATATTTATGTAGTGAAGTTAAGATCTAAACTAGAATTTCCACATAAATTATTTTGATAAATTGAATTTAACAAAACATTATGCTTTTATTTTCATGATTAGGATTTTAATATGGAAGTATTTTACATCTTTAACCCCTCTTCCAATGTCTAGTATCTTGTGCATCATGGTTCATGCCAAATTTTCACATGATTATGAATCACTCTTCACTTTCTTCTTATACACCTTATGTTGGGTATCATCTTCTTATCATAAATCTTATGCTTCTTATTCCAAGGATGAA
>VDFB02032669.1:0-33270 GCA_007258455.2 Sequoia sempervirens
GCAACACAAATGTTTACAAGCAGAAAAATGGATCAGGGAGACCCTGATATTGTCATGCTGATACAGACCATGATGTGAATTATGCAAGACCCGATGGAAATAATGAGACCACATGGCAAGAAATGGGAAGAATGTTATGAAGACACCTATGTGCTTATCATGAGGACTCATATGGAAACTTAGGGTTAGGAAAAATATGTAAAATCATCAGATTTTTATAGTTCCAACAGTGGCTTCATCTAGGGATGAATGATAGTAAGATCATTGCAAGGATCCAAAACTTTGGGTGAGTAGACCAAACACAAAATGATGAACAGTGAGAAAAATGGAGATGGACATGAAGCATGATGGAATGAATACAAAATGAATGCAAGATGGAGGTGAACCAAAACCATAAACTACTGTGCATGGAAAAGAATTTTAAAGAGGACCATCAAGAGTTGTCCATGCACTGGCAACCCTTAATCCTCTGTGTTGCTTCACCTATTCTGATTTGTTACAATTTGAAACTCAAACCATACTTTCCCCTGTCAAATACCTAGTTTTGTCTTGAGTTCATCAGATTCTTCTTGAAGATACTCATGCAATATTTCCTGTCACTATTATTGCAAGTTCTTAGAGAATCATCAAGCTTAGCTTGGCCCAAATTCCCTTCATCATTCAACAGTTCAAATTCTTCATCATCATGGAACAAACTTCTGTTATCTTCAACATAGAAAATGTATGCATATTCAATGCAAAATTCCTCATTATCTTTCTCACTGTTATGAATTATGCAACACTCTCCCAGTTGTATTGAAAATTCACCATCAAAGTACTTCTCTTGAGAATCAAAAAATTCTGCTACATCAATGTTGTCTAAAACAAAAAAATCTGAAACCTTTTGCACCTCTTTGACACTACCATTTGGATACACTGGATTATGACTCATATCTCCAATATCAAGCATATATGAACTGATCAAATCCTGACCTCTATCATCCTTGGTATGCAAAAAAATGTCTTCTCCATATGAGTTAGCACTTCCAAAATCACATACCTCTTCTTGAATGGACACATGTATTTGGTTAGCTCCAAAGATTTTTCTATCATCTCGATAAAAGCACTGGGAGTCATAATAATCATTACACAGAGAACCTCTACTACCAAAACAAATGTAAACTGGACACAAAACTTCAAAATCATCCTTGTGTACACATCTCTGATATTCAAAAGTAATCAAGTCTGAAATTTTCTCATTGCTTAATGAACACAATCCTTTATTTTCAACACTACAGTTGTATTCTTTACTTTTTTCATCATCAAAAAGAAGTCCAAGGTCATTAGAGAATGAAAAATCAGAAACATTAATAGCGAAGTCATTTATTCCATCATTTTGCTTGTTTGAGATTATCTCCTCTTTACCATAAAGTGGATTTGAAAATACCTGGAGTTTATTCATGGGCATACCTTTGCAAAATATCATATGATCCTCTTTTATCACTTCATCATACAATGGGTTTGAAAAATTTTGGTAACCATTTTCAAATGTACAAACCTCTTCTTCATCGAATGTGTCTTCTGCAGCTGGAGGTAATATATACTCACTATCAAATGAATCAACATTTCAAATTGCCTCTTCATCATGATCTTCATAATAGGTAGAAGAATCCCTTGATGGCAGATCAAAATCCTCAGGTGCATCTTCACAATCTAAATATTCACTGGATTCCTCACAACACGCACTGCCTTCCCTGTCACAATCTGTTATGCAAGAGATAATTTCTATATCTTTGTCTTCCTCATGTTGGCTGTCATAGGAATCATTCTGACTTGCATTTGTCTCATCTTCCATTGGCTGCATTATTTGATCAATTTCTCCATACTCATCAGAAATACAACTATTGGATTCAACATTGATAGTGTTCTCATACCTTATCCCCTCCATGGTATCGATATATTTATTTATTCAATCAAAGGTATGTTGCTTTTCTGGCCAATAAACTGATTCAGGCTCCCATGCTCTTACAAATTTCTCAACAAACATGGCCCTTGTTGGCCTACAATGAGAAGGTACATGCATACAAATACTTGTCATTCTATTGTACAGAGAATCCAAATCTTCTCCTTCATACCTTCTTATGTCAAGAAATGCATCCAAGGGGGAAATTCTGCATCCTAATTCTGTGATGGAGTCATGGCTTTGAGTACATACATACTCAGCTTCATCTTCTTCAAATTTTTGATTTTGGCATACATATCACTGCAAGTTCTAATTTCTTTGAATTTGTACGGACCCATGGGAAGCCCATCTTGATACAGAAAAAATTCCATATTTCTCAAGAAATTGATCCTGAAATCCTTGGAGAGATTTAATAGAAGCTGTCGGTAGGCTGTTGAACCAATCCCTAACATCTTCAGTAAGTGACATCATAAATAACCTCATATGTAAATCTTCATAAGGTATATCCAAACCTTGGATGAAAGCATTGAAACTCCATAAATGATCCTCAACATAAATGGCATTATTCCCTATAAATTTAGGGACAAGGCTTCTCCAATTCATATCCATAGGGTAAGGGTACCGTTTCAACCCTGTCAGGTCAAATTGCTTGATCATTGTTCTGCACAGAGGGGGGAGGGATAGGTGGGTGCTGATACTGGTACATCAGACTATTATGCTGTGTATGATGATGTGGGATATAATGCTGACCATGAGGTGGCTGTGTGTATGTATGCTGTGTGGGAATATAAGGAGGATTATTTGGCTGTTGGGTTTTCTGCAATTCAACTTTTAGTTCTTCTACCTCCATCCTCCGAGATTCAAACAGTGCCTTGATTTCCTCATAAGTTAATGATTCATAATCATCTTGAGGAGTTTCATGATCAATAGGTCCACTCGGATTACCCTCCATTTTCACATCATTGTGTGTCCACTTACTACTACCGGGAGGACCTCTAGTATGACCTCCCCTATAATGAGATCTTCTTCCATTCATGTTTGAACAAATGCAATGTTTATTTTAGAGTCGCCACTCACTTTTTTCAAAATTTAGAAAATATTTGACATTTCTTATTCCTAGTGGAGTTTGTATAAAGTTCCTGACTCTATGATTAAGGCCTTGATTCTGAATGTATTCCCCATTAGAGTCGCCAATTTGTTAAGTGTGTGACTCGGATGGGGAGTGCAAATGAAACAATTGTGAATCTTTAGTTAAAGACTGATTTTAGAACTGTATTGACTCTATCGATGGATAGGCTGGAGCCAGATTTTCTGATGTTTGTCCCCAGCAGAGTCACCAATTTTTTAGCTCTCAAAAACGCAGGCGGGATGCCTCAAGAGGTTGCCAATCTCTTGATACACTTTAGGGTAATAGACAAGGTCTAAAGAATTAAACCTTCTACTCTTCAGGTGCTGCCAGACCTAGGCAAGTATACCTATCTGAATTGGGTAGACTTAACTTATGATTATCCTTCCTGCAATGATTTGTCCACAATGGCAGATGGAAGTGAACAAATGAATTCAAGCACAATAGAAATCTTCTAATCTAAATCCTACTATGCTTAATTAACAGATGTAAAGAAACTGAATAGATCCAAATGATGAAGTGCAGAGACCAGTGCCTTATTGGGTATGCGGAGTCAAATGAAATGGAAGTGGGCAACTTATTCTGGTAGAGACTCAAATTGTTGGCATATGAACTGTTTATAACTTGTATAAACATGTAGGATTATGACTACTAAGCTCTACTTTAATAATCCAAATGAATCTCCCTGATTACTGTGATCAACTAAAAGGATTTAATCTCTCCTTGAGAGAACCAGTTAACTAATCACATAGATACAACAAATGTGCACCGATAAACTGAAAATAAACTTGTTATATCAATTTAAACAACCGAAAAGAATCAACTTGGAGACAGCTTAGGAATACTTTTCAATAAAATCAACAGACAATTGATACTAGAAATAAACTGCCACACCAAATGATTTTCATTGAAATCGCTATTTGAAAACATGCAACATAGTCTCTGATATGAGAAATTTATTCTACTGTATCCATTCCTAATCTACCTATTGTATCTCCTAAAATATCTTCCCCCACTTTCCAATCACAATCGGGAATGAATATACATATGCATCCGAACAGACACATCGTTTCAAAATCCAAGTTGGCCAGCAACTGTATTCGAGTAAATCCATGTCAGCCTACGACTGCATTTAGAAATCCTCATGTCAGCCATAGTGTTTGAGTCTTCATTAATCATTCGCTAAGACAACCCCGTAAGTATGCCAAAGGAAATAATATTGCTATCATCCCGTGATCTTTGTGTTTCGCCCTGACTCTGTGATGTCGGTGAGACATCTCACAGATTACAAAATGTGTTATTGATATGTATTTCTTTACGTGCTTTCCATTCGCTGAGACACAAGGATATCTCTCACCGACAGAGACCTTTCGTGCTTTATCGGCGAGACCCATGTTAATCGTTGAGACTTTAGTCCGATGCTTATGAGTCATACCGAGATGTTCCTTTTGTTGGTCGGTGGGATACCTTTGAATTCACTAAGACTTTATATCAAATTCATTCAGTTTGGCCGAAGTGTTTATCTTTATTGTTGGTCGACAAGATAAAGTAAGATTTCCAAGACAATATATCGAAGAAGATCTATTACCGATGAGCATCCGCCACCACCGGTCAGTGAGACAATAAGGTCTTGCCAAGACCCTATCCCGAAAGCAACCTGTTTGGCCGAAGTAAACCCACATGAGCTAATCAGGTTCGTTGTAACATTACGCCGATACCAACAAGTTTGGCAGAAATGAACATTCGAAGTGCAAGTCGATGAGACAAAATGTAATCGATAAGGCCTCATTCCGACGGTGCAACTCTTGCCGATATGAATCCTCCTCAGTCGCCGATAACTGCCAGTGAGTAAACTCCAATCGTTGTGACACAAAAAGTGTCTTGCCGATAGGCAACACAGATGTTTACAAGCAAAAAAATGGATCGAGGAGACCCTGATATTGTGATGCCGATATAGACCATGATGTGAATTATGCACGACCCGATGGAAACAATGAGACCACATGGCAAGAAATGGGTAGAATGTTATGAAGACATACCTATGTGCTTATGATGAGGACTCATATGGGAACTTAGGGTTAGGAAAAATATGTAAAATCATCAGATTTTTATAGTTCCAATAGAATCCAGTAGCTTTGGGGCATTAGTTGAATTTGTGGAAGACAATATTGATCAGGATGATGGTCAACTCAGCTTATTGGACAACTTTCAAGAAGTCATCCAAAAATGTATGGAATATCAAATCCAGTTGGGAAGAAATATGAATTTTAAGGAGCTACTTCTCCTAAATTGGTGTAGAGTCCATAATGCCTCACACTCGGAGCTCGAATGTTGCTTGTTCCAAACAACAGTGGAGCAAATACAGAGATGCATCAATCCCACTCCTGTTGTCAGGATTAATATACAAAGCACTCAGGAAGACTCTAGAGGTAAAAATTCAATACCTTCTAAAGAGTCGCATGGTATTAGCAAAATGAAAAGTAAATTAAAAGATACAAGGACTTTCAGATGTTGGACGCTTAGGTTTGACGGATCAAAGTCAAAATAGGGTGTTGGGGCAGGATTCAAACTAACCGGCCCCAAAGGTAAAACCTTCTTTGCAACACACAGACTCCAATTTAATTGCACCAATAATGTAGTCGAATATGAGGCCTTAATTCATGGATTGCTTATGGCGTTAAGAAAAAAGGTCAAGATTTTGCAAGTATTCGAAGATTCAGAGTTGGTGATTAGACAAGTTAGAAAGCAATACTCATGTCATGACAGAAGAATGACTAATTACAGACATAGGGTATGGGACCTTATCGAGGGGTTTGATGCTTTCAACTTTCAGTTAATACCACGTAGTAAGAATCAAACTGTGGATTCTCTAGTGCAAGCATCAAGTACATTGTAGCCTTTGTCACTTTCAGGTTTGAAGAAGTTCACTGTAGAACTTACACCAATACCATCAGTGCTTGACAACGTAACTAATTTCCAAGTGTTTAAAGATGATAGGCACATTCTAGATTTTATCACAAGTTTGGATGTGTTTACTTCCCAGATAATTGATGAGGCAGAACCCCAAGAAGCAGAAATGGACCTTAAAGGAGTTATCAATCTGAAGATGAATACAATCCCACGAGGAATGGTTCAGCTAAAAAGGATATTTGATTTGGACAAGATCAGGGACCCATAGCAGCAAAGTAAGAAAGATTCAATCAAGGGTCAATGTGATGCACATAATATGGGCACTACTGACGATGTTAAGAATGTCTTCATTGGGAAGGTGTGTACACTAGAAGAAAGAAGAGGAATCATAGATGCACTCCACACTTACCAAGATGTTATAGCCTGGAGTTATGAGGACCTAAAAACATATGATACCTCAATTATTACAAACACCATTCCCCTCAAGCCTAACTCCAAACCATTCAGACAAAGGCAAAGACCAATCAATGCCTTGTTGGAACCCATCATTCAAAAGGAGGTACAAAATTTGTTATCCGCTCGTATTATATTTCCAGTTAGGCACTCAACTTGGGTTACTAACCTAGTTCCAGTGAGGAAAAAGAACACATAAATCAGACTGTGTCAATTTTAGAAATCTCAATCGTGCATCAGAGAAAGATAATTACCTAGTCTCGTCACTAGATGAGGTGTTACAAATCGTCAACGGCTCCCAGATGATGTCTTTTCTAGATGCGTATTTTGGGTACAATTAGCTCATGGTACAATATGAAGATAGGCATAAAATTTCTTTCACCACAAAGTGGGGAACTTTTGCTTATAGAAGGATTCCATTCGGGTTGATCAATGTTGGAGCGACTTTTCAAAGGGCCATGGACATCACTTTCAAAGACATCATTGGTAAATGCATCATCATCTACATGGATTACTTAACTGTCTTTTCGAAGGAACGTCGTGACCACATTGCAGACTTACGCAAAGTATTTTGAAGGTGCAAGCAATTCGGTATTTCACTTAACCCCAAGAAATGTATCTTTGGAGTAACGGAGGGAAAGTTGCTCGGTCATGTCATCTCAGAGAGGGGTATATCCATTGATCTAGAATGAATTGAAGCCATACAAAAAATTCAACCTCCTTCCAACAAGAAGGAAATGAAATCTTTCTTCAGAAAGATTAATTTTGTTAGAAAGTTCATTATCGGCTTCGCATAAATAGTAAATCTATGAAACACCATGTTGAAATAAGACGTGAAGGTTGAGTGTAGTACAGAAGCGAAAGAATCATTTACAGAAATTAAAAGGGAAATAGTTGATGCCCCAGTTTTGGTAAGTCCTGATTACTCCAAACCCTTTTATATATATTCCTTTGCTTCGGATCACTCTAGTGTCGACATGTTAACCCAGAAGTCTGATCAAGGAGATGAGCACCCTATAGCCTTCATGAGTGCCCCTTTAAAAGATGTGGAGTTGAGATACCCCAATGTAGAGAAGCATGCCTATGCTTTGGTCAAAGCTGTGAATAAATTCAAGCATTATTTATTGAGAAATAAGGTCTTCGCAATAGTACCTAACCCTACAGTAAAGCTTTTGTTGATGCAAAATGAATTGGGAGAGATGAGAGCTAAGTGGTGACGATGTTACATGAGTATGACATCAAAATTCAACCTATGGAATTGGTAAGGGGATAGGGATTAACTAAGACCATGGAGGAAATGGGTCCTAATCTCACAGCACAGCATTATCACCTTCAAGACATTTCACTAGGTGATTGGTATGATGAGATTATCTACTATCTTTTGAATCAGTAATGTTTGGATCACCTCAACGCAATGCAATGAAGAGCTTTACATCTAAAAAGTGACAGTTTCATGATGAAAGGGGTTGTCTTATACAAGAAAAATCAAGAGGGTGTTTACCTTTGCTGCCTTGGGAAGGAGGAAGTCACGAGGGTAATGGCTGAATTCCATGACAGGTACGGCACGGGCCATGGCTCTGCACCATCTACTGCAAATCAGATCCTAAGAGCAGGATATTACTGGCCAACATTGTTCAAGGACGCACACAGCCACATGAGGACCTGTCACGCGTGTCAAACTGCAGCCAATAGAGAAAAATATGCAACCCTTCCACTTCAACCGATCATAGAGGTAAAACCATTTGTGCAATGGGGGATGGACTTCATTGGTCCAATCAACCCACCATCCTCTGTGGGCCACATGTATATTCTTACTGTCACTAATTATTTTACTAGGTGGACTGAAGCTCTTACTTGTAAGCAGTGTACTTCCAAAGTGGTAATTGACTTCCTCAAATCAGGTTGTTGGAAATAGGATGCCATTGAGTTGCAAATCCTAAACATTAATTATTTCATGTATCTCCTAGATTCTTGGAATTTGTTCAACAACACTAAGATTAGGATGAGATTAATATTTGATGAAATAATCATGATTATTGACATTTGTAATTAATTCTAAATGTATGGAGCATGTGAGGGCATCCATAGTGAGTTCCTAAATAATAGGGACACATGGGACACCCACATGGTAAGGTGACACTCACCTTGTGTTTAGTTAACTATACGGAGTAACAGTTAACACTTTTGTATGCATGTAAAGATCCTAGGAGTTAGGATTTGATGTTTGCATGCTTGAAGTTTAGTTCATTTCAGTTCATATCAATTCAATTTAGTTCAGTTCAGTTCAATTCAATTCAGTTCAATTCAGTTCAGTTCAATTTAGTTCAATTCAGAATCAGTTTAGTTTAGTTTAGTTCAGTTCAGTTCAATTCAGTTCAATTCAATTTAGTTCAGTTCAATTCAGTCCAGTTCAATTTAGTTATGGTTTAGTTGTCTTCAGTTAGTTTTAGTTGTATTTTAGTTAACTTCAGTTAACTTGGAATGCATGGCTAATAATATTGAGTTGTATGACAGATAATAGGGACTACCTCCAGTTAACAGGGGATGACCATTCTTTGGGAATAGTGTTGAGTAAATGTTTCAGTTAACTAGAAATCACTTGGAGCCAACTTGGGTGCCCAAGATGTTGATTTACCTCTCATGCATGATAAGATATTTTTGAAGGCTCAATTAAGTAGGATTACTTATGGGCACCAACTTTGACGAAGAGCTTTAGAAATATCACCGAAGTGAAGGAGAAATTGTAGCTTAGTTTGGGGCCCAAATGCATGAAGCACATGTTGTAAGCTTTAGTCTTCATAGAATGACTCAACTTGAAGCAATATGGCATACCTTTTCAAGGGCTTGAGCTTGTGCATTGTAATTATCACCATTTGGAGATTACAAGGTTGCATATTGTCTCTATATCTCATTCAAGTTGAAGAGAGTTTTCATAATTGTTATTGTAGGTGTGAAGAAGATTGACAAAGAGAGAGAAGAATTCTCAAGCAAGAATTGGAGCTATTGTAATTCAGAGATTGAATAATAGAATAATTCTTGGTGGAGTTTTTTCCTGAAAGGGTTTCTCCATGCTATATCTTGTGTGATCTTTCTAATATCCTATCTAGTTCTTCTATCAACTTCTCTCTTCATTCTACAACAGTAAAATGAATTAATCAAGATAATCACCCACAAAGAATATATGTAACAAAGAAAGAGCTTACTTAGATCAGAAATATTAAAGTTTTACAGAGTATTAAGCTAAGAAAACACCTCATTTTTCAACACAAGTATCATTAATCATTTTGGTTGTCTTGTTGCTTTTGTTTGCGATAATAGTCTTGCATTTGCTTCCTTAAAATTTTCTGGGTGGGCATTTGATCGTGGAATAATCATTAATTTTTCTTCCAATTACTATCCACAGGGAAATAGTTTGGTTGAATCCACTAATAAAGACCTTTTGATGGTCATCTGCAAACTACTAGAAAGGAACCCTAAAGATTGGCAAACCCAACTCAAATTTTCTCTTTGGACAGATCAGATGAGACAAAAAGCTTCCATAGGAACCTCCCCATACCACCTAGTATATGGTTTTGAACCCATGTTTCCTATTCAGCTTAGGATTCCCACATTGCAATTCATTAATGATTATTATGATGAAGGAGATCGATGTGAGGCTTGTTTGGCTGAGCTTCTACACCTTGAAGAAGAGAGAGACGAAGCACTGGAAAAATTTTCCAAGCATCAAAGTGTCGTTAAAAGGTGGTTTGATCAAGAGCTCATGTTAAAGCCTTTAGAATCTCTGATCTGGTCCTATACTAGGATAAAGTGCATGATAAAAAGGGAGAACATGGAAAATTTGATAAACTTTGGATTGGCCCTTTCCAGATCATAGAAATATTGGGAGACAATGCTTTTCACTTGAAAAATCTCACTGGAGAGGATGTCCCATTGCCTGTCAATGGGAAATATCTGAAGCATTACTTCCAATCTTGAGTTGTTTTGCAACTCTTTCCCCTGTAAATAGTTAGTATAGTGTTTTGTTTCTTTTGGTTTTCTTTTCTCCTTTCTGTTTTGGTTTTGGGTTTTGTTTTTCCCTAGTTTTGGTTTGTCGGTTTTGGGTTTTGGGTCTCCCTATCCTCTTTGAGGTGTGTTGCACTTGCACTTTGATTGCTTGGCTCCCTAGGATTGTTTCAAGTATTTCTTCTACAAACTCTAATCTCTTTTCTGGTTTGATTAGGTAGAAATATTCTATTCAAGGATCTGAGTGCTAAAGTGAATTTTCCCTTGGGTTAAGGAGTCCCTGAAAATGCTTGAATATTACATATATAAACACATCTAAAAAGTCCCAAGGTTGTTGGAAGTTCTTTGGAAGGCTTGGCCAAGTGAAAAATCTAATTTCTACTTTAGTGCCACTATCATTCTCAGCCTTGAGCATCAACTTCATTGCTCATGAGTTGAAGAGAAAAGAGAAGAGTATCAAAAGAAAAGAAAAAAAAAGGGGGGGAAAGAAAATGTTAAACAAAAGAATTAGATTCAACTTATTAGGGGTATCCAAATAACTCTATCGAGGCTATGGACACCCGGTTGGAAATAGAGCTATGGTTGCATAGAACTACAATGATGACCTCATCGGGGCTATGGACGCTTGACTGGCAGCGAGGCTCCATCTAGGCTGCTTTTCAATTTAGAATTCTTATGTAGCTTCACCTTGTTGACCTTGGTTCTTCGCAATAGCTAAAGGGAGGGAATGAATACATGCACACACACTGTGATACCGGCATCTTATGGGTCTACTTGTCTGATTGGCTTTGAAACTTTGTGTATTAAGTGACTTGATGTGAGGATTGAAACTAGAGTTCTGGGTTCCTGATTCTAGTTTGCTACTAAAATGCTCTGAAGCATTTCCCCAGTGGAGTCACCATTTGTTGTGCATTTGTCGCACACACGCCCCGCCGAGGTCGAGGACCCTCTTTTCCTGCTTTACTTTCATCATTTTTCGTAGGGTCCCGAATTTCTCCCCCTAAGGGAAAGGTCATTTTGGTCATTTTGATCTTTGGTCCTGCTTCACCCTCGCGCTCAACATTTTGTATCATTTGGATGCTCTTGATGAACTTTGAACTTTTATTGGGCCCCCCTCGAATGATCCATACCTAAAATTTCACTTTTTGAGAGAATTGGCTAAGTCCAGGAAGGAAGTTCGATTAATCAGAGCTAGCTCGGATTAGCCGAACCTTAATCTAGTTGGCTAATCAGAGGTACCTCGGATTGGCCAAAATTTTGAGCCTATGCCCTTTTGTCGAATTTTGTACTCTCTGGCATTTAATGCAGATTATTTCAGAAATAAATGGTTTTTTGATCAATTTTTTTATCATTTGGTGTTGACATCTGGAGTTTTAGTTTAGAAACATTCCTTTCTGATCCCATGTTTGTGATTTTGTTGCTTGCATTGTGCTTCATCTCAGATTCACTGGTTCTCTCATCCATTTGCGTACCTTCCCATTTTGGGAATCTTCTTGTTTCGAGTGACTAAGGAGAATTTCGTGTGATTTGCAGCCGTTATTGATTTTATGCAATCTCTATCATTGGAGTCTCCCTTGCAGACCATGTGACCTCCTCTGCATATGAAGTGATCGACATCTCGTTTGATTGTGCATGTGTGAAGGTTAGGGTTTTCTTCCCCTTCCTTTTGTTCATCGAATATGATTGCTTTCTTCTATAAAGGTTGGTCATTACTCGGTATGTAGACTTTACCCAGGTTCTTTCTTCCATCAATTGTGGTTCCCTCCTTCAATTTCATTTCAGGTTTTTTTGACTGGGTGTTGGAACTTTTGATTATTATTTTTTGGGGGTTTTTGTTCCTGGCCTATCGTAGAATTTCTTAGGGTGCATTTTCATATATTAGCCTTGGTGCTTATGTCGCTTTGAGAATGGGGGTTTATGCTAACATTAGGGGTGGATTCAAAGAGTTTAGTTCAGCTTTTGACTTCTCAACCATCGATTTTGAAAAACCCTAACTTCAGGGTTCATGATTTCCATTATTAGGAATTCCTTGTTGGTGATTTTGAGCTGAATACCCCAAATATTAATTGTTACGGGCCTTTTTGGTGATCACGATGTCAAATTTAATCATGAGTGATCAAAAGGAGACTTCAAGCCTTGGCTAAATCTATGCTCTGAAGAAGTTCAGATAATATGAGATGGCTCGGATTGACCGACCCTTAATCCGCTCAGCCAATTCGAGACACCTTGGATTACCTGACGTTGGTCTTGCTTGCATTTAGGCTTCAAAACACACATTCTTGATCACAACTTCGCCTTCAAACATGAACTTCGGTGAAATTGAAACATCAGGCATCATCATTTTGATACGTTCATACTTCAAATGCCATCAAATTAAAGTTCAAGCCAAAATTCGGTCATTCTAGCCAAAATCGGCTAATTTGAGCTAGCTCAGATTAGTCGAACCAGAATCTAGCCGGCTAGTTCAAGCTAGCTTGAATTAGCCAACATTTTTTTGTGTCTCCCCAAAGGTTACTCATGTGGATTGTCAGATCACTTTCATTTAAATTGGAGTCATTTGTGATGCATTTGTGATTTGAATTCCTCCCTTAGAATGGCATTTCAACTATAGGATGGATTGGATTCATTATGGTTGGATTTGTATTTATGGCTTACTCATTACTTCCTCAATTTTTTGGGTTGGATTAATACTCTCATGTAATCATTTGAGGTTCATGATGGGTTTTTTTATCATCTATTAGTATCATCTTTCTTGCGTAAATCAAATGTCATTGGTAGAATGAATTGTACTGATCTGGTATGTTATTAGTTGCATCTTGGTAATGGTGTTTTCCTCCAATAGATGCAAGGAAAAGTGAGTCCCGACAAGAAGACAAAGGTTGCTCTTGTGTAGGAGGAGGTTAGGAAAAGGATGGAAAGAATGAAGTGTGATTTTAAGGGCATCTGGCCGGAAACTAGGATTGCATTAGCTTGGTCATGTATCAAAGACACAAATATGGGGCATGTTGACTACAAATATTTTCACAAAAGGATGTATGGTGAGTCACCTACTCAGTTAGCTCAAGTTCTCACTCACACTAGCCTAGCACAAGCTGCTTGTTTCCCTCCTACAAAGTTGTGCCCGAAGTTGGTCCTGGAATGCGCAAAACATTATGACTCCAACAGGAGAATTATCATTGGCCCACAGGGATGGATTATGGTGAACCTCACAGAAGATTCCATTATGGAGGTCTTCAATATTGCTTCACACCACCACTTGATTGAGGAGATAAACATTGGTGAAGCAACTAAGTTTTATGATGAAAACCCAAATAGAGTGTTGGAGATCATGAACAACTCCTGGATACTCAAGTTGAAGCCTCATTATTCCAAGTTTCCCAAGCAACTGCACAGGAGTAACTTTAAAATGGAGTACCATGATATGATAACCCTTTGAGGCAGGGTAATGGGAACCAGACAAGCTCACATCTTCTAGTCTTGGATGTTCTTCCCCATCACACAAATTGTGGCCAATAAACATTATCATTGGGCGAGAAGCATAAGTAACAATTTGGATTCTCAGTTGAGAAGTGTGTAGGAAACTGGGAAATTCACCATGACATCATATATGGTATACGTGTTGGCACATAAGAAAAAGTACAAGGGTTTAAGCTGCAAGGGAGTGTTTGGACAAGACAAAATCTGGCATGTATACCCTCAGTTACAGAATAAGACTTCCAATTATAGGAGAGCCAACGATGCCTTATTCATGTCCATTCAAAGGTTGTTGCAGAATGCACTTCATGTCAGGATAACTACAGATGCAATGGATTTGATCAAGCAGCATGGGTAATGGTTCATACAGTTTCCCAAGTTCTCACACATACGAGTGCATGGACCCCTTGTCATCTCACTCAGATTGCCTAGATACCCAACCAACAAGCTTTTGATGCTGGAGCTAACAAGGAAGATGATGCCCTTCGAGGAGATTCTATGGTTTGAGATAAAAAAGAAAGTTTTGGGGTCTGAATTTCCATTAAAAATTGGGACTTTGGAATCATGTCCCTCCATTCAAAGTGCACAACATTCAGAACAGGAAATGGCACAGTTGGAGGTCTACTCCCACATAGCTAGAAATCATTTCGACCCATATGGTAAGGTCGTGAAACTAGATAATAGAACCTTCTGACACGTGGACCACATTGAGGACTACTGGGAAAACTGTAGGGATGATTTTGATGTTCTTATAAGAAGGTTCTCTCGGATGCCTCTTAGGATGATAAGGATGTACAGGGTAGTGGAAGTTCTTGATTAGGTGCAGGACGACGACGCTAACCTAATTCAACAACATGATTATGAACCTTATAGAAATAGGCCCCTGCCACAAATAATTTGGGCTAAGGAGGAGGCAACAAATATGGACCGAATAACTAAGCTAGTTAACCAATATTCAAGGAAGTGGGTAAAAGCAAAGGTGCAGAAATTGGAGGCTGATGGTGTCAAATTAACATACGACCTAATGGGAGACATGGAGTCTCATTCCAAAGTGGGAGTTGATGAGGGAAAGGATGATGCTTCTAAATCCTAGGGCGGTGAAGAGCAAGGCAGAAAACCGGTGATCATAAAGAGGAGAACTAAGAGCCAAACACAGGTGAAACAAAGTAAAAAGCCAACCCCCACAGCCAGGAAAGTTCCTGAAGATGACATTGTAGATATGGAAGATGAGGCACCTCAACTTGTGTGGAAAAGATGGCTTGTGATAGAAAGGGAAAAGGTGGAAAAGGAAAAGAAGGCATATGTCGATGCCGATGCACCCTCTTCAGCTAGGTTCGTGGAGATAGACACCTCTGGGGAAAAGCCTCAAGTATACATAAGAAAGAGGCCTCCTAATCAGAAGTTATCTCCCACAAAAGAAGTAGAGGAGGGAGTGCAAAGTGAGGAAGTTCTTGTTATTGATGATTAGGAGGAAGAAGTGAATGTTGGAAAAAACTCTCCTCCTCAGAATGTTCAAGCATCTGAGGATGCAATCTGTGACGAAGGAAAAATATCTAACAATCCCAAGCAGCATGAGTTAGAAGATGATGAGGTCCCCACCCCTACTGATGAGGAATGGAAATGAATTATGCAAGAGCTGAGACAATCGGGATTTGATGCGCACAGCAGGAATGTGGAGCCTAGGGTAGTTTGGGAGGAGCAGTCTAGAACCCTTGCAAAAAAAATAGGTAATGAGAACGAGGATCAACCTTCAATCGAAAAATATATGGAGAAATTGTAGACATTCCATAGAAGGATAAAAGTGAACAAGAGGTTTCCTTGGTGGAGAGGAATGTTAAACAATCCAATGTCCCAGAATGGTTGGAGAAACGAACAAGTAAGAAGCCTATAATCATGCAGGAGGGAACTCCGAGTTGGGACACGTTGGAACAGTGGGGATAGCCCAAGTAGTTAAAAAGGGCGCAGATAGTGTCAAAGATTGCATGTGATGAGTTTAACAATAGAATTGTATAGGTGGTAGTTCCTCTAATCGACAAGTTCAAGGATGAAGTCTAGCCATCGGATTACCAAATACAGACTATCAACCTAGGACCAACCACTAAAGAGCAAGAAAAGGAAGAATTTTGGGACTCTTCGCAAGCAAATCTTAGAAGATTGGATAGTGAAACTGCGGAGAAGGAGAAGTACAAGAAGTAGTTGAATGGCATCTATAGATATGTCCAACATCTAATGAAACCAATATAGGTCGTAGGCAGTGAAAGTGTAATTATCGAAGGATTGTTTCCCAAGGAGGCATTATCTGAAATCGAGAGGCTGAAAAGTTATGTTCATCATACCCAGGAGTGGCTCTAGGACATCAGCAAGAGAGGGGATGGAGCAATTGAATAAATTCTCCAAGTGCATACATATGCTTCTGATTTCCTTCTCCATATCTCAGTTTACTGCAGACTACAAGAAGTTTGATGAGTCAATTGCGGATGAATTGAAGAAGGTTCTACAAATACCAAAAGATGACTTGGCGTAGCTGGACGTCTCCCCTCGGGATGTGTTTGACAAAGTGAAGGGATGGTTGGAAACCTAGAATTATAGAAAGGAACTTTTGTCAAAGGTCCTTAAGAAGATTCCCAAAATACAAGGAAAAATAAAAGAAATACATGATGGTTGCATTTCTTTCCTAAAGATAGTGACAGGAAGGAAGAAGTTTGGACAGAAAAATATGAATGTGACAACATTGTAGGCATGGTGGCATGAGGTCTATGCCCCTTCTGATAGTGCTTTAGTTGCAAAAGAACATCTAGAGCACGCCGCAATATATATATCCAGGTTAGATAAGTATCATGAGTTACAAATAGAGTGGAGTAGGGTAATTCCACAGTACTTGGATGAATTTAAGGGATATAAGGCCAGAGTTAGATTCATTCCAGCTCCAGACACAGTAGAAGCAGAAAATATTCTGGAACCAGTTAAAGATTTGATCAAAGGGTTGGAGGTTGACGAGGTAGTGAGAGTTAGACAAGTTACTGCCATGTAGGATTCATGTTAAATAGGTTGGAAATGCATTTTTTTTATTTACAATCCCAAATTAGAGCATGTTCAGGGGTTTTAAGGCACCTATGGGCCCCACTGGCGAGTTCTGGTGGTGTTTTTTTTTCCTTTTCCAGATTTGTACTCTGTCAACCTTGCATGGCTGACCTTGACTTGCCAAATTCGAATGCATGGCTGCCTCATTATTGTGAGCCCTATTCTGGGATGCCAAAGGGGATTCCTGCCTATAAATTGAAGCTTTTGCTTCATTCTTGAGGGTTAGACATTGTTAAAAAACTTGAGCATCATTGTAATAGTAGTAGTTGAGCTAGAAGTTATAATTTTTTTGAGGGAAAGTGCTAAAACATTGTGAATACTAAATTGTTGCAAATTTGGGTGATGCAATATAAGTAAATACATTATCTTTTGGTGATCTTTCTTGTGTTGTCTCATTTTGCATGGTTCTGGTTATTCCATATCTTTCAAATTGCTACAGAGTTATCATTTGCATGTTAGATTTTAGAGTTAAAATTGGATGCAATAGTGTTTTGGGTTTAATATTTGAAGTGTTTGAGCGATCTGTGGGTCCATACTTTTAGCAGCTTGTTGATTGTGTAGACACCTAAAAATGACCTAGGCTTGCAAGCTTCATTTTTACCACTTTCATCCTAACATAATTATGACATTTAATTATGTCCTTGGTCCACATTCGACTATTGATTAAATAATTCATAATTATTTAATTAATTCATGTCCTTTTATTCTTCATGATTATTAAATAAATAAATTTTATTTATTTATTAAATATGACATTAATTGTCTAAGTCTTCCTCCAATTAAATAAATTTCTAAATTTGTTTAATTATCTTTATTCATTAATTCTTCCTGATTATTAAATAAATGAATTACATTTATTTATTTAATATGTCACTAACTGTCATAATTAAATGAATTAATGAATTAATTTAATTATTAGTATTATCTGCTAAATTAAATAATTAAATTTAATTATTTAATTGCCAAATTTGATATTCCTCTCGTTTTAAATAAATTAAATTATTTAAAATGTCATCTCATTCTTAACTATTAGCTCATTTTGGTAAATAATCTGAAAATTGATTATTTATTATTTCACATAATTCACATTTGGAACTAATTTAATTCCAAATTGGTAACTTTCCTCCATAAATCGAGTGATTGGGCAGGTTCTTGACCCTTCCAAAACTGATCTTTAGTCTAGTCTTTATCTTCTTCATTTTTGAAAATCTTTATTTTCGAATTAATTTCCTCATTTATTCTCCACCGCCGATTTGATTCTCTGAGATGACATCTTGACCGCTCGATTAATGATTTTTCCCTAACCCTAATTAGGGATTATCATATTTAATCTAGGCCTCTGATTTTAGGTCTTGGTCAGAAGTCAATCTCACCCATCCATTCAAAATGGCATTTTCTATAAAATGCCATTTTCCTCTGATTTCTGGATGACACATACACATTACATACTTACGCACTTGTACACTTAGATTTATTCATAGCAATTATTGGCACATTTCATTAAGTTTTGCCATTTTTAGGCATAGACACTCATAGTCATAGGCATTAGGCATAGACATTTTCTTAAATCCTTCAAAGCTTGGTGTAGGACTTAGACTAGTATTTTCAAATTGCTCACACGATGAATTTGAGGGAAAAACGTCAACCAGCAAGCTAGAAGGTATTACAAAAATGAATCGTGGAAGTCTCCGTGGTTTACAGGTAT
The DNA here is from genome assembly GCA_007258455.2 of Sequoia sempervirens. Lineage (NCBI taxonomy): Eukaryota > Viridiplantae > Streptophyta > Pinopsida > Cupressales > Cupressaceae > Sequoia > Sequoia sempervirens. The sequence goes on from VDFB02032669.1 coordinate 18,694, forward strand.
AATCATTCGTTGTTTACTTCCTTTCTGTTTTGTAATTACTTTGGGTTTTGTTGTCTTCATTTATTTACTGCTAACCTCTAATCAAAACCTAGAAATAACCCACAGTTACATTGGTGAACCCGACTCTATTTTTTCTTGTTATTTCCGTACGATTTTTGTGTGTTTCTGTCATTTTTGTAGATACAGGTACGGAGCAACGCAACTATTTTTTAAAATTGTGACGCATCTACTGCGTCGCGATGCATTTGCCAATCCCAAAACCGCAATTTCTCTGTCATGGTGCAATCGTGCTCGAGAAAGCCACAATTGAATTACCGCGACGCAATCGCTATGTCGTGACGCATTCGACTGGTAAATTTTTCTGGTGATTTACATTCAGTTTTTTTTTTTGGTTTTCTATATCCTTTCTATTCTGGTTATTTTCTGCAGTCTTCCTAGCATAGGTTTTTTGTTACTAATCAGGATTTGCAGCTTTTTGGTGGTTAGTTTTCGTGGGTCAAAGACAAACATTCAAACTACTAATGTGTGGTCTTGCAAGTTTGAACATCAAAGACTAAACATCAAAACAATGTGCTTGTCTTTTTCTAAGTATAATACACATTTCATTTTGGTGCAATTAAAATGAGCTTGTCTTTATACTATGATTGAGTGTGTTTGCAAAATGGTAGGTGAGTATGCTCTCACCTTGTGAAAACTCGGTGATCAAAAAACCAAACCCATTTTTATCTGTTTTTAACCCCACGACATAGTATATCGGAGTATCATCTCCCCTCGTGCTTTCGAGCGATCTTGGGTGTAATAGAAACGGTTACTAACTCTAGAAATTGGGCCTGCCTGGGGATTTCATCACCCCAACGTGACTCAAACCGGAAACGGAGCTAAAGCCAAGCTACCCCCGACCGGTATATAAATGTGAATCTTAAGGGAAAACCTAAGATTACGAGTGCGGATGTGTCATACGGATAGAGTAGTACTCCCTTAAACCCTATTTAGCTTAACCTCTTCAGGCTGGAGTACCACCTAATTGGTGATTAATCTCTTGCCCCATGTATGGCCACTCGAACGAGGGTCCCGAACTAAACACCTTTGTGTAGTAAGCCAAAAACCTTCTATTTTCTAGCTCAACACCGGTCGGTGTGAAGGCATCCACACTTTCACAGTTTGTAGTAGAGGTGATCAATCTGCCATGGGAGTTTCATGGGGGTTGGAAGCTTGGTTGGCCTGAGAAGAGAGTGCATTGTAAGGGGGAGCCCGTGCCGCCAAGCTTCTGAATTCACATGCTACACATATGCGGTTGGGGAAACCCACGTGGAATCTAGTGAATATTGTCCTGGCCTAACCTAGGATTGTACTTGTCTGATGTGCGCTTGCTTACATTCAAAACACTATGCTTGTCAAGTGCTTTCTGGATTCATCACATTTACAGTTCTGAACAAAACATTCAATATCAGATAGATCAATTTTGCCATCAAAATGACAAGAAACTCATTTTTTTATAAACTATGTCGCATTTGTTAAACTGCATTTGAGTTTCTGAGACGCAATCTCTTTGTCAAACCACATTTGAACTTTCAAACACCGCATATGCATGCATTGCGACATAACTAACGGTTACAGAGTCGCATCTACTAAACTAAGACACATTTGTCAGTTCCCGAGTCGCATTCGCTCAACCTGAGCTGCATTCGCACAACCGTGACGCATTCGCAACCTCAAATGACGCATTCATCTGTCACAAGCAAAACTTCATACAAAGCCAAATTTGAAGTCACCACCTTGTCAAAAATTTGTCAAACACTGTCTCCAAAGGATTCTATCAGAAACCAATTTTGAAATTGCTCAAAATTTTGACCATTAGTTGCATTCTTCACCATAGGTTTCATCCTTCATTATTTTTTTAGTTGCATACATTAGGCATTAGGTTGTCCCCAGGTTTATGTCTCACATACTTTGGATTAGGAAAATCTACGCACAATTTGCAACGTCATTGCTTTCAAAACTAGGTTCTCTTGGATTAAGTCATTAAATCCCTTTTTCAGTCATTGTCCCCTTTTGTGAGATCTTCCAACTCAAAATTCTAGTTAGGAAAACTCACTAGTCATTTAGACCTTGTCATCTTGTCCTTTTTAACAAAGTCCTCTAGTAACCAAAATCAAAAACAAAGATTGAGCTTAGAAGTGCTTAGGTACCCCTGTCTTAATTTGCATTATAAGTCTGGACATTGCATATTCTATTCCCAAAAATCCAAAAACATTAGTCATCCTAGTCATCATTTTGAGCTTAGACCTTGCATAGGGTCATCCTTGCATTTAGTTGTCATTTTCATTTGAGCAATCTCATTTTATGGTGGAAACTAGACTCCAAAAACAACAACGAAAAATGGAAAACTTTTGACAAGACCCCACTTCCACTGTTAATCCCACATATGACCCAAATTGGACTTTCGACGATCCATTTGGCAATACAAACAATCAACCTCTCAGGACAACACCATCCTCATCAAACAACCCATTTGAACCATTCTTGCGAAAAGATGAATACGGTCAAATACTTGAGGAAAACCTAGAGGTAGCGGCACAAGATCCAGAGGCCTCTCAATTCGTCAAACAAATGGTCCTATACGATAGAGATAGATATTTAGCCATACTCTTGAGTCAAGGAGCTAAGTTACCACAAGGATTCGACATTGACACATTAAGACCGACACCTCCTGACCCTAATGTCCACAACACACATAACATGTCAAATAGTGGTCAACCTCCAAACACTATGAGCAATACTTTCTTTAACACCACAACGACAATGCATGTTACCTCCAACATCCCAAACACCTCCAATACAATAAATACTACATCCATTGGAGGATCACAATCGGCCACAATTCCCACCACATCCACGATACTATCACAATCGACTAGAACCACCTTTGGCTCCTTGGAAATGTGGGAAAATTATTCAAACCCCCTCTCTACCATGACAATAAATGCCACGAGGACATCATCATGTCACAACAATCCCCCCTGACAGCGACATCTACTACCATGAGCACACCTTCAACATATCCGCTCAGTGGTACTTCACAAAATCCTTTGGGAGGAGGCAAAAGACATATCTTTATCCAAGGACAACAACAAAACATTAACACGATAACACAGTCACATGTCATTGCCTCCCAAGGTACCAATACAAACATTCCCCTTGTGTAAACCCAACAATTCGCACAAGGTGGCCAAATAACACAACCCATGGCATCACTAATACACCACAACGTTCATGGTCACCATATTCCCCAGGTAACGACACACATGGTTGGGGGACACATCCCACATTCATACTCACCAACATACACCCAACCCTAACTTTCAATACCAACAACACGCCAATCCACACACATCATACATGTCACAACAATCCATATAGCCACAATACACCAATATTCACGCACAACAAACGGGAACCTATGGTGTACCAAGCAATACAACATACGGGAACACAAATGACCCTGTTATGGATGCCCTCTAAACAAGATTGATGGGTTTAGAAAAAACTATCCAAAACATATACATTTCAGGCAAGAAATCAGAAATATCATATGATCTAAACATATACCCATTCGACATGAGCTTATACATGCCTCCATTTCCTCCAGGATATGTGTCACCCAATTTCACAAAATACAGAGGCAAGACAAACCCCATTGAACATGTTCACGAATTTGCAACCAATTGTATGGACATCGCCTATGAACAAACATACTTGATGAGACTTTTTTCTAAAAGTTTGGCGGGTCCTGCCCTTGAATGGTTTTCCACTCAAAAGGATATCCAGACATGGCATGAACTTAAAAAAAAATTCATAAAAAATTACGCATACAACATCGACATGGATACCTCTATCACTAGCTTGTGCAATCTCATGCAAGAGGATGTTGGTGATACATTCATCCCATTCTTTCAAAAATGGAGAAGCCTCGCTACTCGGTGTCACATTGACCTCCCCGACATGGAAAAGGTCGACATGTTCATGCAAACACTTCTGGGGCCCCTAAACTATGCATTGCAAGTACATTGCTACACAAACTTCATGGACTTAGTCAAAAAAGGGGTCCAGATTGAGAAAGCCCTTATCGCAAAGGGGGAACTAAGGTACGATCCCAAAAATGCAAATGCAAATCCTCTCGTCGACAAGAATAAATACTGGGTAAAAAATAAGCACATTACAAATGATGGTGTTGTTGACGCTAAGATTGCAAACATTGTGGGTCTTGTACTGGCCCTAAAAGGGGTTCAACAACAAAACAAACCAACAACAACATTGACACCCCCTACTAATGTCCCTTCAAACAATCAAAACAGTCAAAATAATTAGGGACAATACCATCAAACGAGACAATTTCCTAGGGGTCGCACATATACTTCTTTAGGTGAACCCATTGAAGAAGTACTTAAGAAATGCCTCCAGAATGGGGTCATCATGCTCCAAGAACCAAAACCGTATGACCCAGGACAATTCAAACCAGCATGGTGGAATGATAATGCATTTTGCGACTACCATCGAGCAAAAGGACATACAACCTCTAATTGTCGACAATTGAAAAACCTAATACAAGATCTTATTGAAAGTCGTATCATTGAAGTAGGTGGATCACAATTCGCCTCCAATTCAAATCATACTATGCATAAGAATCCATTGTAGGACCATGGTTCTCATAAGGCTTCCACTTCAGGTCCACAGGTGAACAATAATCAAGCTAACTTCGCCTGAGCCAAGTACAACTATTCTGGTGGACCAATTATAAATAATATCTGAACTGATGACAAATACATCAATACCATTACGGTCAAGAGAGCACCCCAATGTAATGCTACTACTCGCAGTGGCAAGGTCACCATAGCCGGTCTGCCTCCCGCTACACAACCCAAAATAACCATACCTGGCCCATCTGCTAAACAGTCAAAACTTGTCCTGACCACAAAGCAGTGGCAACCCAAAAGTTAGTTCAACCTTATCGACCAGCTAGGCAAGATACCCCACAAAATCTCTATACTTGAGTTGCTTCGTATCTCTCCTGCGCACAAAGATATCCTCGATAAAACCCCGCAAGAGTCGTCGGTCCCCAAGGACATTGATGTCAATCAATTTGAAACCATGGTGGGATACCTCACTACGCCCCACCACGTCACCTTCTCGGATCAAGAATACTCATCACCTAAAACCAACCACAATGATGCATTGCACATAGGAACTTTTGTCCACAAGCACAAAGTTAGACGGGTTTTAGTAGATGGCGGAGTAGGATTGAACATATGCTCCCTCAAACTAGTTAAGGCCCTAGGATTCTCTGATGCATGCGTAGACCCGACAAAGAGTATAGTGATCAAAGCATATGACGACGAAGAACGCTCTTCACATGGCATTATCTCTCTCCCTATCAGAGTGGGACTAGTCATTGTGGACACAACCTGCCAGGTCCTAGATTTGGAACTACCATATAACATCTTCCTTGGCCGTCCATGGATTCATGCCTTAAAATCCGTTTCGTCCGCATATCACCAATGCCTAAATTTTCCATTTGACGACACGGAAATAACCATATACGGAGACCCCGACCCCTTCCAATATTGTACCAACCTAAGGGGTATTTCTGAAAACTGGGTGCCTATTAACTGAGAAGCACCTGGCTCCTCGTCATCTGAATACATTGACCCATCCACACTCACATCATTTTCCACATCTGCTCCATCCACGTCTTCCGCCACACCACCACCTCCTACAAACTCTAAGGCTGAATCTACTGTCAAAATCTAAGACCTCGGCTATGGAGAGTTCAAACTACATACAACATACAGCATAACAACAATACCCAAGTCTCCAAAGATATATGGTTGGCCATGTTTCAGAATGGAACCCAAGGAAACTTTCAAAGTTCCACCAAAAATAGTTTTCATCAAGTGGGGAGACATGAGTAATGATGACATTGCTAACATCACAGGATGGATCTATAAGGATATGGTTGCACTACCCCCATTACCAGTCCAAAAATATGGCAAGGGTTATGACATAATGAAGGCTAAAGGCTATGATGGTACTAGTGGCCTAGGAAGAAATAAAACTGGCCGAAGGGAGCCCATAGAACCTTTCCAAATTCCAAAGTATCTTGGATTATGGTTTGGATTGCCCAACAATGATGATCGACGTACCATTGGAATCTCGAGTGAGCGAGTACATGCTTCGAAAAGTGTCGAGACCACCAAGGAAACCCTCACCGAAACTGACTCCCAAGAGTGGGAATTTGGCTCAGAATGGTCCTTAAGTGACTGTTGTCTTGATGATTTGTTTGTTGAACCAGGGGAACTGACCTCTGAACAAAGATTTTGGAAAACATTTAAAATTGAATAGGCACCACATAGTCAAAGTCCCATTACCACTTCCCATGACATACAAGACCCATCATCTGAACCCTTTCAGTCCAATCCATCTAAAGTATCAAACGACACTGACAACCAGGACTCCAAGGCCTTCACCCCTTATTTTGACAACGAATATGACACTAGTGAAGGGGAATATTGGATAGAGTCCGATGTAGAGTTGGATGATGATAATCTCATCTACAACATCACTGAATCAGTCTGCATGCTTTCTACATCCTCGCCTCAATTCACCAACATTGACGATGGAATTTCCTTAGTTTACCCTCAGCTAATCAATTGGGACCAACAAGGCCCGCCAGTCCTGGACACATTTCAAAATGATGAGGCAATTGTAGAATTTATGGGATTACGTGAAGGCATACCTAGTGGGGACCACAAGTCAGGATTCGCCATTGATTGAGACTGCACAGCATACTTCGGTGAGACTACTCCATCCTCCAGTCGCAAAAGTAAAAATAAAAATAAAATAAAAAAATGAAATGTCTCTAGGTGAAAACCAAAAGGCACCTTGTGACGATAAAATAGTAAAAACAAAGGACATATCTGCGGGTGAAAACCTCTCTGAGGTGCCCAAAGATGGAGGACTGGACTTTCTTCCCGTGCAACAAAAGAAGTCAGCTATGCTTATTGAAGACACAATAGAGGACAACATAGCAACTGCAGAAGATCCCAAGATGGTCCTCTTTGCTGCATCATTGACCGAAGATGAGAGATTGGAATTTCATAAATTCTTTGCAGAACATAAAATCAACTTCACATGGTCCTATGCTGACATGCTAGGATTGGACCCAGAACTAGTTCTACAACATCTACCACTATTACCTAATGCCAAACCAGTCAAGCAAAAGTTACGCAAAATGCACCCTCAAGTTGCTCTATTGGTCAAGGCCGAGTTAAAGAAATTGCTAGACGCTAGATTCATATGGTCTATTGACTACACCAAATGGATATCTAACCTGGTGCTAGTAACAAAGCGAAATGGGCTAATCTGCATCTGTACAGATTTTAGAGACCTAAATAAAGCATGCCCAAAAGATGACTTTCCTTTGTTGAACATTGACATCATAGTTGACCTCACAGCAGGATATGAGATGCTATCCTTCATGGATGGTTTCTCCAGCTATAATTAGATTTGCATTGCCCCTGAAGACCGGCACAAGATGGCATTTACTTTCCCATGGGGTACATACTGTTGGAATGTCATGCCATTCAGTCTCAAAAATGTAGGTGCCACATATCAAAGGGCTATGACCATGATCTTCCATGACATGATGCAAAAAATAATGGAAGATTATGTAGATGACCTATTGGAAAAATCAGTAACCAGGAAAGATCATCTGAGGGTGCTAGACACAATTTTCAAGAGACTTGAAGAGTACAAAGTCTGGCTAAATCCTAAGAAATGTGTCTTCGGTGTCACATCAGGTAAACTCTTGGGATATATAGTTTCTCGAAGAGGCATTGAGGTCGATCTAGCAAAAGTCAAAGCTATCATAGACATGCCTCCACCCAGAGGAATCAGTGAACTCAGAACTCTACAAGGCAAGGTACAATCTATTTGGCGGTTCATAGCCCAATTGGCAAATAAGTGTCACCCATTCCAATATCTGTTGCGCAAGGGTATCCCCTTTGTGTGGACAGATAAATTTCAAGAAGCCTTTCAGCAAATCAAAGATTACCTACTATCAACGCCAGTCCTCATGGAAAGCCATTGATCCTATACATCTCAACAACTAGTTTAGCACTGGGGGCATTACTAGCACAGAACGACCAAGAAGAAAAAGAAAGAGCTATATATTACATCAGTCGAACATTGGTCGGGTATGAACTGAACTACACACCAATTGAACGAGCTTGCCTAGCCATGGTCTTTGCAGCACAAAAACTAAGACATTATATGTTAAGTCATCAGACACAACTAGTAGCAAAGATCAACCCACTCAAATATTTGTTAAGTTTTGTAGCATTAACAGGACGTCTGGAAAAATAGGTTATGATTCTGAGCGAATATGACATCTAGTATGTCAAAAGAAAGGCTATAAAAGGACAAGCCATAGCGGACCAGTTGGAAAATGCACCTTTGCAGAGTGATCACCCGTTAGTGGTAGATTTTCTAGATGAGTCGATATTCCATACGAAACCTAAGACACCTTGGCGACCCTACTTTGATGGATCACACACAAATCATGGCTCGGGGGTAGGAATCTTGTTCATCACCCCGCAAGGAGACTCCATTCCTAAGTCTTTTTGCATTTCCTTCCCATGCACAAACAATGTAGCAAAATATGAGGCATTAGTTACAGGACTAAGAATGGCAATAAAATGGAAGATCATAGCACTACATGTCTACGGGGATTCTCAGCTTGTCATCAACCAGGTTAATGATGACTATGACACAAAAGATGAGAAATTGATGCCCTACAAATGGATGGTTGACATTTTCCACACATACTTTCATATGGTAACTTTTGAACAAGTTCTGAGAGCACAAAACAAAGCGCGGACACCATGGCTACAATAGGCTCTCTCCTTGACATACCAAGCAATTTTCCGTAGTTGGAATTTCTAATAGAGCAATTGTTGGTCCCTGCCTATGACATTCTGGAGTTAGAGATGGTTTGTGAACTTGTTGGTCCCAACTCTCCCTGGTATCAGGATATTTATGACTACCTAAAATCTCAAACCCGTCCACCAAACCTTTCCAATAACCAAAGGAAGTCTTTTATCCAAAAGGCCGCAAGGTATGTTGTCGTCAGTGACACCCTTTACCACTATAGCTTTGACGACACCCTCCTTAGATGTCTCGACACTAACGAAGCATGTACAACATTGTGTGAAGTACATGATGGTATATGCGGGTCTCATTTGAGTGGTCCTACCCTAGCCAAGAAAGTAATGAGACTTGGGTATTATTGGCTGACCATTGAAAAGGATGCAATAGAATATGTTAGGACTTGTTGCAAATGTCAGATTCACAGTGATTTGATCCATGCTCCAGCATAGGAACTTCGACCGATCACCTCTCCTTGGCCCTTGGCTCAATGGGGACTCGACCTTGTGGGTAAGATTCATCCAAGCTCATCTAATGGCCACAAATTCATCATCACCACCACTGAGTATTTTACGAAGTGGATCGAAGCCATACCTCTAACATACATAACCGGCAAGCAAATATCCAAGTTCATTCTTAACTACATCATTTGCCAGTATGGCCTTCCCCAATCCATCATCACTGACAATGGACATCCGTTTAAAAACCAAGATGTTCATGAGTTATGTGAGTGATTTCACATCCAACACCATTTTTCATCTTCGTACTATCCACAAGGAAATGGTCAAGCTGAGGCATCAAATAAAATTATTGTCAACATCCTCAAAAAGATTGTCAATATCGTTGGCCGTGACTAGCACATACAAATCAACCCTGCTCTGTGGGCTTACCGAACTAGCATTTGTATGCCTACAGGAGCCACTCCATTTGCCATAGTCTTTGGCGTTGAGGCCATCTTTCCCATTGAGGTTGAAATTCTTTTTTTATGAGTCTCCCTGAAGGGTTTAACTAATGAAGAGGAGTATAGACAATCACGCTTGCACGAGCTAGAAATGCTAGAAGAAAGAAGGAAAAATTCACTAAACCATCTTCAAGCATATCAGAATTGTCTTTGTCATAGTTACAATAAGAAGGTTATGGTCAGGAAATTTGACATTGGCAACCTAGTGCTCATGCAGAACCCTAAGAACCAAGCTGACAGAGAAAAGTCAGGAAAGTTTGAACCAAACTGGTTGGGTCCCTACATTATCATATCTTCTTTTGGTTTTGGAGCCTATCAGTTGGCAACTCCAGATGGAGAACAACTGATGGAGCCTATCAACAATTTACATCTCTGAAAGTGCTATGCATAGCATCAGGGGATCAAGCTGAAAGCTATAAAATACAAAAAAAATGATAAATGATAAAAAATCATTTCCTTGACGAAAACCCGGCAAACAAGCCTCTTGGCAACACCAAAAAAATGAGAAAAAGGACAAAAAAAGTAAAGAGAAAAATGATTCATCCAACAGTGAAAAGCTAGCAAACAGGCACTTTGGATAAGTACCATGATGAAAACTTGGCAAACAGGCACCATGTGTAATCAATCATTGCTCGTCCATCTACTGTCACTCTGTCTATTGTGGTCTAGGAGGAAATACATTTTCCATCACCACCACATTGTACCTTTCCTATCATGGTTGATAAATGGTTGACATCAAGTCCTAACGACTATCCATCTGGTACACCAAAAACATCCCCTCCATGTCCCTTAAAAATGGCTAAGTCTTGGACCTGACTGGGGGAAAAAAATTTATCATGTAACTGCAGTGGATGTCACACATGATCTCAGAAATTGGAAAAAAAGTCCTGAAAAAAGACAAAAACATGGCAAAAAGTCTTGAAAAAAGACAAAAACATGGCAAAAAGTCCTGAAAAAAGACAAAAACATAGAAAAAAGTCCTGAAAAAAGACCAAAAATAGCACAAAAAGTTCTGAGAAAAGACCTAAAAATTGTAAATCGTCCTGAAGAAAACCACAACAAAACATCAGACTGCTCGAAGAACACAAACACAGAGTCATCTCTTCTCAAAGTCTGTCATGTCAAATCAATCAGTCTTCATCATTTGTCTGAACTACGTTGTCTCTGCACATTTTCTATGTAGGCAAGGCCATCTATCGATGAGCCCCCGAGGCCACACTAGGTCAGTCCATTAGGGTTCGTGACATCACACTGGCACACACATCAAAAAAGTCTTCAAGACAAAGCAAATCATTCTCAAACAAATAAAACTCATAAAGCAAATTATGGCAATCATTTACCACAGCGTGACAATCTCATCGGCACATATCATCATGACAATATCGACATATGGTCAGCACGAGTCAAACTCGGTCGAGAACAAGTCAAATCATCATAACTTTTCAAACTGTCAACTCCTGGTTAACGTTCAGATATGTCCTTCTGAAAGATAACCTCTGTCATTCATGCCTTAGGATGTGTCCTTATTAGGCATCATCATTGTCATTTGACATTTTGAGCGATCCTCTTGACATCTAAGGATCACTCCTCTTGACATCAATATTCTTTAGATGTGTCCTTCTGAAGAACCAACTCTGTCATCAATGCCTTAGGATGTGTCCTTCCTAGGCATCATCATCATTTCGAGGGACCCCTTTCAACTATTAGGGATCAAATCCTCTCGACATTAACATTATTCAGGATGTGTCCTTCCTGAATTTGGCATTTTTTTTACATTTGTCATCTGACCATCATCAAGGCTTCAACACTTCGACATCTCGACATTATCAAACCTGACATCTTGACATCAGAACAATGGATATCCATACGCACTTGGCAAACATTTGACACTTGTCTTCTCGCTCTTATCATGTTATTAGTTTTTCAACAAGATCCCACTAAGTAGGATTTAGAGAAGCAGTGATGTATCATGGTGATTGACATGCATGACTACTAGTTTCCCAGCGACGTCCTAATTCAGGGATTTAGAAAAACAGTGACGTATCATGATAAGGGCTCTATTTTTATATTTTGGCAATCATGTTGCTAGTTTCTCTAGGATGTCCTGGAAACAGGATTTAGAGAAGCAATGATGCTTCATGAGTTGTCCTTGTCCTATTCTGCTTGTGGTTGATTATGACAAAAAGATGGGGGCAATCACACTCTAGTCTAAATCATGATCATCCTTGTATGTGACTGCTTGTCTTATGTGATGGTACGACCTTGCACACCCTGATCTATATCATATCATGGTGTTTGTTGACTATTACAATAGTCTACCCAATGACGATTAAGAGCAATGAATATTAAAGTCCTATGGTAAAGTTTTGAAGGATTTGGTCTAGGAATTAACATGCATCTCCTTCGGTCTGGTCATCTTCTCTTCTTTGGTCTGGTCATCTTATCTTGTTAGTCTCGTCATCTTCTCTTGTCCATCTCACGATGATATCATATGACATCCAAAAACATAAGTGCATACATGATCATATAAAAACTACATTAGGTCCATCCATGCATTATCCATAGCATTAAATCATATACATAATCACAAACATTGCATTAACATAATCATCAGCATTGCATTCATTTACTAAATACGTTATGCATATCATCATCATCATCATCATCATCATCTCATATAAGTAAGCATTACATCATCATGGTATCAAAATCATAAATAAGCATCATAGGACATACATGATACATCATAAATCAATATCATAAATCAACATCATACATCACATATATCATAATGCATTAAATCAAAGCACATCACATAACACACATATAGGCCACATCAAAACTGCATCATCATATAATATCATCTCAAAAATGTACAATGTCACAGGATAAGGTCGGGAGATATCCCAAAAATGGAGCTCGCAGGCTCAAAAGTCTATACATAATGTGTCATAACAACAAAAATGTCCCTAGGGTAGACTCTGATCATCCCCTCGTGGCAAAGAGTGTGGAGGCAGAAGCTCTGTAACCAGCGTTGAAATGATAGGCGGACCTGTAGCAACCTCTTTCTGCACAACCAGTGGAACTGACACTGATGGCATCATCTCCACGGGAATCGACACCTGTGATGTCACTGCTGCCTGACTTTGAGAAGTAGATGGATCAACCATTGGTGGTTGTCCCTGTACCGACCTTTGCATTGATCTAGTGGACCCATGGCTGTGACTAGAGTGGTGACTCGATGTGTGCTGATGTGAGTGGTGGGACTTGTGCCCTGATGAGTGCCCTGTCGAAGTGGATCCTCCTGCACTCATGTGACTCCTGCTACCACCGGCACTGCCTGATCTGTGTCCACTACCTGTCCTCGTCTATGATCATGACAGTGTAGGATCTCGTCGCTCGAGAGGCACTGCCTGCTCATATAGGGTCCTGTACTGACCCAACCTCATGCTCACCCTGGCTAGCTCACAAGCCATATCCCCAGATGGTCCTATACATAATACAGCAAAATCAACGCACCACTGAGCTAAGTCCTATTGGCGGATCACTGCCTGATCCCACTCTACTCGGGCCACCTCTAGCACTGACTATAGCGATCTAACTTGTGCCATGCTCTCGTCCAGTCTCCTCCGAAGATCTGCCACTCTCTGGTTTGTCATGGCATCAGAAGGAAACACTGAACTAGATGGTATCTCCACCTCTCCCTCAACCATCTGCCATCGGAGAAGTCTCTCTACCTCATCCATGGCATCATCCTCATCACCGTCCTCCTCCTCCTCCTGTCTGATCTCCTCCTTTGCCACATCCTCCTACCTCGTCCCCTCCTCCTCTGCCACATCCTCCTGCCTCAGCCTCTCCTCCTCTGCCACGCCCACCTGCCTCGGCCTATCCTCCTCTGCCACCTCCTCCTCCTGTCTCTCCACCTCCACCTCCTCCTCCCGTCTCTCCTCACCCTCTCCCTCCTATCTGGGCTGCTCCTCTCTCTCCCCCTCCTCACCAACCTCAGGGATAGCATCTAAGGCTACCCTCACCACATGTGGGCGCACCCTCCGGCCCTGTCCCTGACCATCTCTCCTCCTTCGGCGGCCATCACCCCCATCATCTATGTCATCTCCCCATGGCCTCTGTCTCTGCCTCCATCCCTGCCTCTGTCTCGGCCTCCATCTCTCCCCCGGCCTTTGTCCTTGCCTTCATCTCTCCCCCGGCCTCTGCCCCTACCACCATCCCTGCCTCCTCGCTTGGCTCTCGGCACATGAGGTATCACTAATCGTCTATCCACAGGGTTTGGCCTGTCGGGATCTGTCAATGGCACTGGTCTATGTGCCTGCCACCATAGGTCATAGTCTGTAGTGGTCCCAGGATCGGCTATCCCACCTCTCCATCCCCATGACTGGGCTCCTAGCCCATCAATCTGTTGCTCTGCGAAGGCCACTAGAATGGCTAGTCCCCAAGCATACTCTTTGGATGATCGGGCCTACTCGGTTGTCCCTGCAGGTACACCCTACTACTCTCCAAACTGCCTAAGGACACGCTACGGAAAATACATCTTGATAATCAATGAGGTCTGCACGGTCCTCCCAATCAAATATCTGTACTATCTGCAAAGGCTCAGATGATCCACCTCGTCATCCCAC
>VDFB02032670.1:0-48382 GCA_007258455.2 Sequoia sempervirens
TGGTAAAGATTTGCAAGTTTTGGTTGGGAGGAGCTACAGAAAATTACCTTTTTCATTCACACCTCCAATTTGGATATGATTAGAATCAATTAGGTCTTGCACAAGGCGTTTAAGACACTTGCAATGTTCGGTATCATGTCCTTTTTGTTGGTGATAAGCACAATAGGAATTGTGTCTAAAGCTCAGAGGTAATGACTTGTTAGGATCAAGAGGTTGAATGGGAGGTAAGGTAAACATTTTTTTGTTTAATAGCTGAGTCATGATATTGTGAAGTGTGTTGGGTAAGGGTGTAAATTGTCTTTGCAGATCCCCAAAGATATAAGGATTATTCTTCTTTATAGCAGCTACTTGGGTATCAACTTGTTAGGTAGGTTGGGAGGTGGAATTTAGTTGAAGGAATCTTTATTTTGTGTTCTAAAGGCTAGTAAGTCTTTTGGTTTGAAACTTCAAACTTTTTCAAGATGGGTAGAGGTGGTTTTAGGTTCACTACTACCTACATAATTCCGACAATCTTGAAGGAAATGTATAAAATGCATGAAGGAATGGAATTTCATCATGGTCAAACATTATGCTTATCTTACTTTATAAATTTCTGAACATATTATTTTGAAGGTGAGGTGGAATCTTTACTTGATTTGGGAATAAAAGTGATTGGTAGCATTGAAATAAATTTAGTGACCTTTTCACTCAATGCTTTATATCATCAAATCAACTTCGTTTCATTTTAGGAACCATATACCACTTGGAAATGGTTAATAAAGGCCCTCAAAAAGTTCATTGAATGAGCGAATTGAGTTGATTGATAATGCAAAAACTAGTCCAAGGCAATATCTTTAAGGATCGAGAATTTTTCAAAATTTTTTTTCCTCTATAGGATAAAGTCACTACATAAAAGCAATAAAGGCATTAACATGATTTCTTGGGGATCTCCCTTTCTCCATTATTTCTCAAATTTAGGGATCTATATACCTTGTGGCACTAGAGTTTTCAATCTCTCCAAAGATAGTAGGCTACTTTTGATATAGTGTGAAGGTGGACCATTTTGATTTTGATTTATGGTGTAAACTTGATGTTGAATGGAAGAAAGGCTTTGTTAAAGGTGGTTAATGTTAGGATCATTGCTTGTGGTTTGAGATGGAGGTGAATATGGTGGTGGTGTGTATGTGTTAGGAGGACAAGTGAATGGATTTCTTATGGGAGGAGACATAAGATTAGATGCCACATAAGTATAAGGAGCACTAGGGCCCAAAATCCAATGTGAAAGTGTAAATAAATACACTTTACAACAATAAATTAAGGAAAAATTGGGCCTATTTAGCTTAGAAGGGCCCGAAACTCCATGTGAATGTGTAAACCACATTATAACACTAGATTAGGTCCACTTTAGTTTAAAAGCCTCCTAGATTTAATGTGAAAGTTGTAGTGTAATAAAATATGTATACGTCTAAAAATGGTCATGATTAAGCTTGTTAATTAATTAAATATGATTTATTTAATTAATTTTCCTAAAGTCATCTACATATAAATAAATTTAATTATTTATTTATATCGTTCATTTTCTAATTCTTCTACCTTAATTAAATAAATAATTTTATTTAATTATTGACATTTCCCACATTCCTCTTAATTAAATTAAATAAATACAATTATTTATTTTAATTATCATATCATTCTAAAGTTTGAATATTTGAATATTTAAATAATGGAATATTCTCTTCATCCCATAATCAAATTAAATATTAAATATTTTATTTAATATTTTCCTCACTCTAAATTCATTTCTAAAACATAATTAAATATGATTTATTTAATTATGCGAGTTTCCATATCCGTCTTCACTTCCAAATTAAATAAATTTATTTTATTTAATTCTAACTCATGCTAGACTTATTCTTCGAAATAGAAATTTCCCTTCGAATCTCAATGATGAAAATTGAAGGAAAAGGGAAACCTTCCATCTTCCTCTCCACTTTCGAAAATCCTCCACCGTCCATTCAAACAAGCTTAATTTGGGCCGTTAATCGAATCAGCCAATCGAATCCTTTCTGAAACTCTATAAATGCCAATGCAAATCCAAGCTTTGGTTACCTACACGTACCTACGCATACACGCAATCAGCTTATGCAATCACAGCCTTTTAGCATCACAACAATACTTTCATCTTAGCATAGCCTTGCATTTAGCATAGTGTGCATTTTCAAATCTCGTTCTTCAGCTGCCCATTTTGTTGAGCTTGATCTGCTGATCTGAGAGCCATTGGGAAAACAACAAAATGCTGGAGTTAGAGAAAGATAAGATGATTTCGGGGAAGCTACAGTAACGGTTTTCTTATTCTATTTTTTTTTTAGCTTTTCTTGATTTAATGTCTTATTAATATGTGTTTGATTTTCATTTACTTTGATACATTTTTCATTCACACATAAAATGGCGCCCACCGTGGGGCTCGAACCCACGAATTTAACATTCTCTGCAAGTTTTTTTTTTTATTTTCCATGTTCTGGAATCAACTTTCAAAAAAAAATTTGCGTTTAAGCACATTCGAACATTTTCTGCAATGCATACGGGGTTTTTAACTTTTTGTTTTGCAGGATTCTGGAGCACATATCGTAACTGTTTAGGCACATATCGTGACTGTTTAGGCACATATCATAACTGTTTAGGTGCATAGAGTAACTGCTTAGGCGCATATAGTAACTGTTTAAGTGCATATAGAATCTTTCCTTTGGCACATATCGTAACTGTTTTAAGAGCATATAAATATTTCTTGTGGCACATATACTTTTTGTTCAGGTGCATATAGTTTCTGTTCAGGCGCATATAGTTTATGTTCTAGCACATATACCATCTATTCTAGCACATATAGCTTCTGTTCGGGCGCATATGGATTGTAACAAAAATATAGAATTCTGAGTCTGACGCCTTCTGCAGATAGAATTCTTTTTCTTTTTCTGGATTTTAAAATGAAACAATCCTAGGGTAGACACATCTGGATAAAATGAAGCAATCTAGGATAGTCACCACACAATGATCTTGCAATTAAAATTGAACAACTTGTTTTTGTGAAGCAATATCTTCACTCAGATTAGATCATTGTGATTTGGGTTTTAAAATGAACATTTGTTTGCTTTGTCTGTGGAAATAGGTCTATGCTCTCCCCTTAATTGGGTGATCAGAATACCAGACTTGCCTTTTCAATTTCATGAATTTTACTACTCTAATTACATCTTTTAGAGAGCCTTCCATAGTGGGAAAAAGTACTCACCCTACGAGAACGACTCAAGTGGGTTCAAGCCAAAGCCAGGCTATTCTACCCCACTATAAAATTTAAAGCAAATATGGGGAAACCCTCTTTTGCCGGTAGTGTGCAAGATAACCATCCCCAAAACCTTTGTTCTAAAGGTTGGGAGGTCTCCTGAGGGAGTTTATTATTGCCGCACTGAACAGAAATCCTTACTACGAACCTTGTGTAGTGGCCAGCCGAAGTCAGTTTCTGAACATTCTAATAATCACAGTGCAAGGGGAGGGAAGAATCTGCCCCCAAGACACTCACCATATAACTGCCAAGGACCATTTTCTCAGGGGATCCGGTATCCACTTCCGTAACTCTGAGTCCACACTTGGAAAAGACAAAAACACGGGCGCCCCTTTGGGGGTGACACGGCTGTGTGAGTTGACGCAATTCTAAGATGTGGGCTATTGATTACTAGAATGACCTACTTGAGCATTAAGAGTGAGTCTGTCTGAATTGTCTTTCATGTGCAAAAACCTGTGAAAATATTTGTTGAAAACATTTTCTTGATCAAACACGTCATGTTAGTATAGGGCTTTAAAAACAACTAATTTTCAAAATGTTTGTTGTGTCTTCCATCACATTAAATCAGATAAAGAGATCATCCAAATGAACATGAAGAACAACAACTAAAATCACTCAAAAAAATTTCATACCATTGGTCCAATAACATTTTCAATACTTTTCCCATGCTTAGAGATTGGAAATCAATAAAATTTCCCAAGAAATCAGTGTCCAAAAGGATCAGAAAACCCAAGAAAACATTAGGATACAAGAAAACATTGCAAAAGAGAAAATTCTTGTACAAAATTCAACACGTCTTGTTTCATTACTGAGGATTTCTTCACAGATACCAGAACTTTGTTAGAGGATTCACTGATAAGTATGTTGTAGATCCCTTAGATTCTCGAGCTCATTATCAGAGATTAGCTCTATCACAATAGCATAATCATAACCAACCTCTTGAATTTGACAACATACCACAACCTTCTATAGAATATCCTTCACATCCCAATCAAATCCTTCAGTGATTTTGAAATCTTTCTTCGAAAACAAAGATCAAAACTTTAAGAGTGCATCTCTCAAAATAGCTTTCTAATTTTTGGTTCAACTTCCCCAAAAGGATTCTGACATCCTTCATTAGTTGGAAGCCACAATCAAAAATTAGGAGCATCCTTGATCATATCATAAGATTCCACATCTTATCAGATCAAGATACCATCATCATCGCACTTGTCAAAAACTAGGATCTAAGTTTAGAAGAATTTTTCAAAAATTATATGCCTATCTTCACAAGATCCCAATTCAATAAATTGAAGGACAAAATTCAACAAGAAGGTCAAAATCAAAACGTTCAAGAAGAGGGTGAAAGCAGCAATCCTCTTTACATCATGAATCGTAATCCACTTTTTCACAAAGATACAGATAATAGAGAAGAAAATCCATTCCACCAATACAAAGACATGAACAAAACATAGATAGATAGTGATGAGGAACAAGATGAGGAACGTCTTAGAGAGGCTGAGCAAGATCCAAAATTTCACAAAGCCATCGAAAAGATCTTGCAACGAGATAAGGAAAAATATTTTCGCCATCTAGCCGAACAAGGGGCTAAATTTCCTCATGACTTTAATATGGAAATTTTGAAAAACAAACCTGAAGAGACACCCCTTTTTGATCTTAGTGCTTTGACCCAACAAATCAAGGCACTTCAAGGACAAGTTAAAGAATTACAAGGGGGAACAACCACAAAGAAATATACTCTCGAGGACATTTGTCCTTATCCTTTCGACCGAAGTCTTAACATGATTCCTTTTCCCAAGCATTGTGAAATGCCAAAATTTGATCGCTATAATGGGAAAATGGATCCAATCGATCATGTTAGAGACTTCAGAAACATCACATTGGAACTCACTCACGAAGACACTTACTTGATGTGATTGTTTCCAAGGAGCCTTGGAGTTCACTTTATGGAATGGCTATCTAAGATTACACCTCCCATCAGGACATTTGAAGAATTGATCAACCTATTCATATCGCAATATACCTACAACATACAACACCAGATCACCATGATAGATCTATGCAAAGTTGTACAAAAACCTAGCAAATATTTCATTACATTTCTTCAGAGATGGAGAAGAATGTTTTCCAGATATCCACGTCTTGTT
Source organism: Sequoia sempervirens (assembly GCA_007258455.2). Taxonomy (NCBI): domain Eukaryota; kingdom Viridiplantae; phylum Streptophyta; class Pinopsida; order Cupressales; family Cupressaceae; genus Sequoia; species Sequoia sempervirens. The sequence continues at coordinate 5,461 of VDFB02032670.1, forward strand.
CCTGAAAAGGAAAATATGGTTACCTTCATTAACAGTTTAAATTCAGAAATGAGCTATCATTTGAGCTTACATTGTCCTCCTTCTTTTGATAAAATGGCTGAAGATGCCATAACCATTGAAAATGCTTTGGTCAAAAGAGGAATAATAAAACGTGACAAAGAAAATCCTAGCTCATCCAACCATCACAATAATCAGGACAAGTCCAAATTCTAGACTCACAACAAAAATATGGTGAATGATGGTGTTGTTGACGTGAATCATGCCTTGACCAAGCCATTTGTCCTTAGTTCTCCAAACATTCGCAACAACAATGTCAACTCGATTGCAAATCACGGAAATAATCCTCCTCCTCCGAGGAACAATATAAATCAAAACTCTACTCCCAATCAAGGGACTTCCAACAACCAAGGTTATCGAGGAACCAATAACAATCAGAATTACTTAGGGAACACCTCGAATACAAATCCAAAAAGATTTTCATTCTTCTCCAATAGAAGAACTTTCACTTCATTGGGTCAATCTTTAGAATCTGCATTCAAAGAGTTGATGGCCAAAAATGTCATTACTTTGCCGCCTCAACAAAACTATGAACCCAGTGTAAAGCCTCCATCATGGAATGAGGCATACTATTGTGATTATCATCGGTGCAAAGGTCATTGTACAAATAATTGCCAAGCCTTGAAGAATGCCATTCAAGACTTAATCGACAATGACATCATTACAATAGAAGGACATCAACAAACCAACATAGACCACCAAGCATTTCGTAACCCTTTGCCCAATTATCAAAAAGGTGAGTCTTCTGAAAAAAATGTGAATCATATCAATGATGATCATATAATCAATCATCTCTACACAGACGACGAGTGGGTAAATGTCATTAAAGTCAACAAGAAAGTGGAATATAGAGAAGTCAATTCCACAACAAGAGCGCAAGCTAAAGTTTTCTTAAAGGGCGCCTCTTCAAAATCCACTGAACCTCCACCTCAACATCAATATGATTTGGTCAATCAACTTCAGAAAACCTCCGCTCAAATTTCTATTCTAGAACTATTGAAGATTTCCCTAGCCCATAAGGAAATTCTCAAAAAAGCCCTTGTTGAAACTAATGTATCCACTGACTTGGATGTGAACCAATTTCAAGCCATGGTAGGACACCTGTCCTCACCCACTTTCCTTTCATTCTATGAAAAGGATGGTGTTTCCATAACTCATCCCCATAATTCATCATTGTACTTAGAAGTCATGGTTCACAAGTTTCGTATTAGATGAGTTCTAATAGATGGAGGTGCTGGTTTGAACATCTGTACCATGAAGTTGGTTAAGGCTTTAGAATTTTCTGAGGACTCCATTGATTTCAGAAGAAAGATTACCATAAAAGCTTATGATGATGAAGAAAGAGCATCCAAAGGTCTAATCATGCTGCCAATCAGAGTGGGCCTTGTTATAAAGAATACTTTCTATCAAGTACTGGACCGTGATCTTGTGTATAACATCTTGTTGGGTCATCCTTGGATCCACAAAATGCAAGTTGTCCCATCAACCTATCACCAATGTCTTAAGTTTCCTTATGATGGACAGGAAATCACGATACCCGCTGATAATTCCAATATTCAAACTTGTGCCAACATAAAAGCCAGTCAAGATACTTTGGTCCCTAACAATCGAGAAGCTCATGCTAGGACTTCTCTAAAGATTGACACACAAATCAATCAATTGACCAATAGTTTTGACAAAAAAATGAAATTCAAGGATCATGGAGTTGGAGAATACTCTGTTTGTCTTTCCAATTTACCTACATCACCTCGATCACATGGACAACCGTCTATCAGAGAACATCAAATATCAGCAGGATCAACATCAAAGCAACCACCAATAGAGCCAATCACAAAATTTAATGGACAATTCATCAAAGAAATCCTAAGGATACAGAAATTCTCAACTGGCTCTATAAAGATGAAGATGAAGCAGTCTCTAATGTCAAATTACCCACGGACAAATATGGAAAAGGGTATTCAATCATGCAAAAGATGGGCTATGATAAAGGTCCTATCAGAAAAAGGAAAGAAGGAGTAGTTGAACCTATTCACCTCCGCGGACTCACTGCAAAAGAGAAAACTGGATTGGGTTATGATACTCACTCCAAAGAAAGCACATCCAAACAACTACATGGCACTGTCTTTGCATTGCAAGAAGGCTCAGATTCACGAGAAACATGTTTGACAACAGTTCAAAACTTCTTGGATAACAATTCTGACACAGACTCTGCTGAATATGAATGGGACACCATTTACAATAATGAGTTCTAGAGGGACAAAGAGGTTGATGTAATACACTAGTACGCCCCAACTCTAATTGAAGGTCAAGGTTCAGGGTCCCAACCGCAAGAATCTGAACCACAAATTGACTATAATTCTAGTGATACTGAGTCAAATTTAAACGAACAAGACTATCATGAGGACAGTATCATCATTGACCCACCTCACACCTCGGATCCTACGGACCACTCCATTATGACTATAACCATAGCCAATTTCACACAACCTAATGATTTGCTATCTTTAATTGATCCTGATCTCATTGATTGGGACTCAACCGAACCTATCGATATACCTATGTTTCCAAGTGATGAAGCTATCATAAACTTCCTTTTTGCAGAAGATATAAATGATTGTTCCACCAGCGATTTTTGACATAGAGTTTTTGATCAGGAGAGTGTCAAGTCTCCTAGTTGCAAAAGTAAAAACAAAAAAGAAAGATCTAATGGTGAAAACCAGAATCTGGCAGTATTAGATCAAATAAAAGATAAAATAAAGAGTGTATCAGATGGTGAAAACCTCTTTGAGGCACCAGATGATGTGAATCTTGAAACTCTCCTAGAGCACTACCATGAGCGATCACCTAGTTTGATTGAGCCCACAAATGCTGTCAATCTTGAGAATTTCGACAAACCAAGGATTTTACAGTTAGCTGCATCAATGATAGAGAAAAAAATACCAGAGTTCATGGAATTCCTGAAAGCAAATCAAGTCAATTTTGTGTGGTCTTACGCTGACATGCCTGGTCTTGATCATGATCTTATCATGCATCACTTGTCTATCAAACCAGGGGCCAAGCCGGTAAAACAAAAACTCAGAAAGATGCACCCTCATGTTGCATTATTGGTTAAGGAAGAACTGAGAAAACTCCTTGATGTGGGCTTCATAAGACCAATCGACTATGTAGAATGGATCTCCAACATTGTTCCTATATCCAAGTCAAATAAAACTATGAGAATATGCACAGATTTTAGAGATCTTAATAAAGCATGTCCTAAGGATGACTTCCCACTGCCAAACATCGACACCATAGTTGATCTGACAGCTGGCCATGCCATGTATTCATTAATGGATGGATTTTCTGGCTACAACCAAATCAAGATTGCACCTGAAGACCAAGAGAAAATAGCTTTTACATGTCCATGGGGATTTTATTGTTGGAACGTCATGCCTTTTGGTCTAAAGAATGCTGGGGCTACTTACCAAAGAGCCATGACTACAATCTTTCATGACATGATGCATATATTTATGGAAGATTATGTAGATGACATATTAGCAAAATCATACACCAGAGAAGGACATCTTGAAATATTATCCAAAATATTTGCAAGATTAGAGAAATTCAAAGTTCGTCTCAACCCTAAGAAATGTGTTTTTGGGGTCAAATCTAGAAAACTCTTGAGGTACATTCTTTCAAAAAAAGGAATTGAAGTAGATCCTACAAAAGTACATGCAATTATGGAAATGCAGCCACCAAGGAACATCAATCAATTGAGATCACTACAGGGATGACTGTAGTCTATACGAAGGTTCATTACACAATTGGTCAAAAAAAGTTTACCTTTCACACATCTACTGCATAAGAATGTTGCTTTCAAGTGGGATGACAAATGTGAATTGGCGTTTCAACAAATCAAACAGTATTTAATGACTCCGCCAGTTCTCGTACCACCAAATCCAGACAAACAACTAATCTTATACATTGTCGCAACAGAGACATCTCTGGGGGAACTGCTAGCACAAGAAGACTCTACAGGAAAGGAACGTGCAATCTACTACATTAGTAGAACACTAACAAGTCATGAGATCAACTACACTTCTATTGAGAAGGCTTGCATGGCAGCAGTCTTTACTTCACAGAAGTTTCAGCATTACATGTTAATTCATACAATCAATTTGGTTTCAAAGATTGATCCACTCAAGTATTTGCTAAGCAAATCATCATTGACAGGAAGGCTAGAAAAATGGGTAATGATTCTGAGTGAGTTTGAAGTTCATTATGTTGATCGCAAGGCAATCAAAGGACAAGTTATCGTTGATCAATTAGCTGAAGCACCACTACAAGCAGATCATCCCCTACACATTGAATTTCCAGATGCTGATGTCTTCACTACAAAATCTAAACAACCATGGTCCTTATATTTTGATGGTTCTTTCACTCAACATGGATCAGGGGCAGGCATACTTTTCATCACCCCTCAAGGACACACCATTCCTTGATCATATAGGCTGATGTTTCCATGCACCAACAACATAGCTGAATACGAAGCATTGATCACTAGACTCAAAATAGCACTAGAATGGAGAATTACAGAATTACAGGTGTATGGCGACTCACAGTTGGTCATTTATCAAATCAATAATGATTATCAAACCAAAGATGACAAACTAATACCATATAAAAAGATGGTTGATGACTTCAAGAAATATTTTGTGGGAATCAAATTCACACAAATTCCAAGGCTTGATAATAAAGCAGCTGACGCCATGGCCACAATCGCATCATTGTTACAACTCCCAGAAACTCAAAATCGCTATGAATTTCTGGTGGAACAATCATTTACACCTGCTTATCATACCTCAGAAAGCCAAATCATTTTCCACTTGGTAGGATCCGATTCACATTAGTACAGAAAAATTTATTCCTACCTCAAAGACGATATCTTGCCACCCGATTTATCCCATAACTAGAAATGCAATTTTATCCACCAATCCGCTCGCTACACTCTTATTGCTGACACCCTTTATTGCCATGATCTTGATGGTACTCTACTTCGATGTCTTGAATGTGAGGAATCTGACAAAGCTTTACAAGAAGTTCATGGTGTCATCTGTGGTACTCATTCGAGTGGACTGACCTTATCCAAGAAATTGATTAGAATGGGTTACTACTGGCCTACAATGGAGAGGGAATCATTCACTTTTGTGAAAACATGCTCAAAATGTCAGATTCATGGGAATCTCATTCATGCTCATGCACATGAACTTCAACCATTCATGCCAACCTGGCCATTTTCTCAATGAGGGTTAGATCTAGTGGGCAAGATTCATCCTTCTTCATCGAAAAGACATAAGTTCATCATCACAGCTACAGAGTATTTTACCAAGTGGATTGAGGTAGCCCCTCTTACTAAAGTTACCGGCAAACAAATATCATCATTCATACTCAACTATATTATTTGTCGGTATGGCATTCCCAACTCCATTATTATAGATAATGGACGTCCGTTCAAAAATCAGGATGTTGATGAACTTTGTGAGAGATTTCACATTCAGCATAGATATCAACACCTTACTATCCACAAGGGAATGGCCAAGCAGAGGCCTCAAATGAAACAATATTAAAAATTTTGAAGAAGACTATGAATGATTCAGGGAAGGATTGGCACGTTCAACTCAATCCGGCTCTATGGGTCTATAGAACCAGTGTCTGCACGCCAACAGGAGCAACGCCATTTGCTCTTGTCTATGGAGTAGAATCCATATTACCTTTAGAAGTTGAGATTCCCTCACTCAGGGTATCATTGAAAGGTCTTACAACGGATAATGAATACAGAGTTTCCCGACTCCAAAAGCTTGAACTCCTAGATGAAAAGAGACAAATAGCAGTTGATCATTTAAAAACATATCAACAAATGATGTCGCGCAGCTATAATCACAAAGTAAAGCCCCGCACCTTTCAAGTGGGTGATCTTGTTCTGAAAGAGAACCCACACAATCAGTAAGACAGAGAGAAGAAAGGAAAGTTTGAACCAAATTGGCTAGGTCCTTATGTGGTTATCACAGTCTATGGTTCAGGGACCTACAAGCTATCAACGCCAGAAGGGGACCTGTTTGACGAACCTATCAACATCATGCACCTAAAAAAGTATTATGTCTAAAGTGGTTATCATCATCAAAAAAAGTCTTGAAAAAATACAAAAAAAAATCAAAAAAAGTCTTGAAAAAATACAAAAAAATCAGAAAAAGTCCTAAAAAATACCAAAAAATCATAAAAAGTCTGAAGAAATACAAAAAAATCATAAAAAGTCCTGAAGAAATCCAAAAACAAAGAATCAGAAAAAGTCCTGAAAAAATGGTTACCGTGGTGAAAACCTGGCAAATAGGCATCTCGGTAGCAGCTAATAAAAATAAATAAATAAATAAATAAAAATAAAAATAAAAAATCATAGGGTGAAAACCTGGCAACAGGCAGTCTATTGACAAGAAAAATGCAATAAAAACAAATAGTGAAAATCTGGCAAATAGACGCTATTTGTAGCTTTCTATCTATTAGTTCATGTTCTGCACTTAACTTTTCAGCCTTCATTTTCATGCACCTTTTCCATCATCTTAGGACCACACCAGCACCATGCTACCATCATTTACCTCGACCGATAATGTCTTACCATGGCTTGATTATTGTACATATTCATTTCAGCAAGTTGTGTCAATACCAAGGGCAAACATGGGCATACTGGGGGCAATCAACTTTCAAGTTTTACCAAAACAGTGAGACAATGACAATGAAGCCAATCATACAAAACCAAAACAACCAAATCAAACCGTATCAGTAAAACATCCAATCATTGATCCATATCACAATAACTTTCAGTTGCGTACCTTATCATGACTCATATCTGGATGAAATATAATTTGACTAATGTTTGGAATAACAACATTTCATTTTTGAACAATGGTTGTTTACTTTTCGATATCATTTCTCTGGAGCACACTCGATGATGTATTGAACTAGAGTGGCAAGGAAAGAGGATGATTTTTCTTTGTCTGTTGTATTGAGGTTAATCATCCATCTGTTGCAAATATGTTGCGAGACATGATTTCCAAAGTTTATCATTGATTACAGTTCCAAATTTGCATCAGATGGTGGTTAGTCTTTGTCTGTTCATGCAAGAAATGCTTAGGTAATCTTGGTTCAATTATACCCAGATGCTTGTATCCATTTGCTATATCAAAAATCATGAAAGTTGTACTCAGGTCATCATTGGTGCTAATTTCCCCTTTGATGCTTGTACACACTTCCAACATTTTCAAATGCTCTATGATGATTTCAGCAGGCTCGCCAAAAGGCTCAACAAAGTGGTCGGTTTCATTTAGTTGCATTTCATTTTAGGTCATACTACATAACTGCATATTGGATTTGCATCAAGAGTTTTGAAAGGCCAATGGTTGTCATATTTTCTTTGGACTATTTGTGGAGGACAATGCAAACATTTGTTTCATTATCATTTCATCATCATTTCATTAGCATTATCATCTTATCATTGCATTTAACATTCCATTTCATTATCATTATCATTTAACATTACCATTATCATTTTATCATTTCATTACCATTATGATTTCATCATTCCATATCATTATCATTTAACACTACCATTATCATTTTATCATTTCATTACCATTATCATTTCATCATTCCATATCATTATCATTTAACATTACCTTACCATTATCATTTCATCATTCCATATCATTATCATTTAACATTACCATTATCATTTCATCATCATTTGATTAGCATTATCATCTTATCATCACATTTAACATTCCATTTCATTATCATTAGCATTTAACATTACCATTATCATTTCATCATCATTTCATTAGCATTATCATCTTATCATCGCATTTAACATTCCATTTCATTATCATTATCATTTAACATTACCATTATCATTTTATTATTTCATTACCATTATCATTTAACATTACCTTACCATTATCATTTCATCATTCCATACCATTATCATTTAACATTCCATTTCAAATTATCATTTCATCATTCCATATCATTATCATTTAACATTTCATTACCATTATCATTTTATTATTTCATTACCATTATCATTTAACATTCCATTACCATTATCATTTTATCATTTCATTACCATTATCATTTCATCATTCCATATCATTATCATTTAACATTACCATTATCATTTCATCATTCCATATCATTATCATTTAACATTTCATTACCATTATCATTTATTATTCATTATCATTATCATTTAACATTACCATTATCATTTCATCATTCCATATCATTATCATTTAACATTACCATTATCATTTCATCATTCCATATCATTATCATTTAACATTACCATTATCATTTAGCATTCTATTTCATATTATCATTTCATCATTCCATATCATTATCATTTAACATTACCATTATCATTTCATCATTCCATTTCATATCATTTAACATTTCATTACCATTATCATTTAACATTCCATTTCATATTATCATTTTATCATTTCATTACCATTATCATTTCATCATTTCATTTTCATTTCATTTTTATTATCATTCATTGCATCATCATTCATTTCATTTCCGTCATATATTATCATTCTCATTACTTTCATTAACATCTCATATCATCCCATTTCGTCTCTTATCCTTATCATTATCATTTCATTCTCTTATCATTAATTATCATTTCACATCATTAACTATAATTTCATTTCTTTATCATTTCATTATCATTATAATCCCATTTATCATTTCATTTATCTGTTCATTCTTATTTACAAATCATTATATTTCATCACATATCATTTTATCATACATCACTATTTACTTATCTCACTTCATATCAGTATTCATATCATTTTACATCATATCATATCATGGTATCATACAAAATTCATAATGCATATCATGAACACAACATTCATTTTTCATCATATTATCATCTTTTACCGGCATTGAACAATCCAAAAATAAACATTCCATACATACATTCATCCACCTGCATGACATCATTAGTACACATTATCAAATCATCATCACCATGATAAAAACATCATATCAAATCATCCTAAATATCATGTTAGTCATCAGATCATTCAAATGCATACCAAAATCCATAACTGCATATCACATAATCAACAAATCATAATGCATATCACATCATCATATCGTAAATGCATAGAACATCATCCAAAATCATCATCGCTGCATATCATCACTCATCAAAAAATGATACAAATGTCCAAATTTCCAATGAAACTAAAATGTCCAAAGCGAAATACATCAGATATGATCAAAAATCAGTATACATGCTCCAAAAATGGTACACATATGAGCACTATATCTACTAACTAGTCGATGCCCCTGATGGAGCTGGTCCAGAAGGAGGTGGCCTGCTACTGGTACCTGCGTCTGGGTCCCGCCGAGGCCCAGTCACTCCCCTGCTCTGTGTATGTGTATGTGATCTACTCCTGGTCCTGCTATGGGACCGCAGGAATGGCTCTTTGCGATCAGGAGGACACAACTTCTCGTATTTGACTCTATAATACTCGGCCTCCCTCGCCATCTCCATGCCCTCTGCAATGGCATCCCGTAATGACACACTCTCTATGGTGCCCATCAGCCTCTGAGCAATGCCCTCAGCCTCTACTGCCCTCCGTCTAAATGCATCTCTCTCTATCATCACCTAGGCTAACTGTGGGTCTAGGGCAGGTTCCTGTGCCTGTGCCTATGCCTGTGCCAGCTGTGCCTGTAGCTGAACAATGAATCCCTGTGCCTACACCAGCTAACTCTATAATTGTCCTTGTTGTCCTTGTAGTGTCTACACCTGGGCCTGAAGTGTGGCTATCTGCCCCTACTGAGATGAGGATCCCATCCGGATCACTGTCTGTTGCCCAATCCCTGTCCTTGGCCATCACATAATCTAGACACCTCTTAGAATATCTAGCCTCGACCTCCCCAATACCTGTCCCTCATCCCCGCCATCATCTCCATCATCCCCATCGGAACTCTCCTCCTCATCTCTGCTCTACTCCTCCTCTCCAACTGCTCCTTGCTCACCGCCGGTCACATCCTCCTGTCTCACTGCCCCTAGTTGTGGTGCTACTAGAATGGGTGTTGGCTCATCAAGACTGGTAAACCGTGGAAAGGGATGTGTGTGATAGTATGCCGAATACTCATTAGACATGCCAGCATCAATAATGTCTCGCTTGTCATCCCATGCCTCAGGCGCTAATGATTGGAACTCTGTATACACTATCTGATAAGAAATACATGGCCCCCATCCGGCCTCATCTCTGCTCCAGGCGTAGTGTGCAACCCCCTGTGGCATCCCCTGTGTAAACCCAAACTATCTCTGTACTCGCAATGCCAGAAACCTCTCAAGAATGAAGGGAGTCCGCCCTATCAGGAACTGAGGAATGCATATGAATGGCATCTCTAGATCATCTATAGCCCATGGCTCGCAATCAAGATATGGTCACCATACCACTGTATCCATATCATCTAGCAGTCACTTCCAATAATCTACCTTGCCTAGCTTGGGCTGGGTAAGGAACATAGCGTACGTATATATATAAGGCCTACCTGGTGGCCTAACTCTGGGGCATGTCGGTCTCGTCACAGCAAGATGCTCCCACACCCAGATCTGTAGCAGTGTCGCACCACACGACAAAATGGAAGAACCCTTGTTCACCACCAGATGCAAATCATGATAAAGATGTGCTAACATGCAACTCCCCCATGCATATCTTCACGGCTGTAGCAACATCTGCTCCAAAATCCTACCCCATCCCACTGATAATCCCTTTGCCCGGTGATCCAGACAAAGGAGACCTCTAATGAATGTACCCAAAACTGTAGGTAAGGCTGGATATCCTCAAAATTCAGCCCACGGTACCTAGTACCCAGCTATTTGTGCATCACCATACACTCTCCTCAAAGCATATGTACCCCCAAGCTCCTTGTGACATAATACACAAGGCCACCAACCATGGGGATACCTAATATCCTATACACATCCTCAGGAGTCACCGTCACCTCACCAGTCGACATATGAAAGGTGTTGTGCTCTGAATGCCATCGCTCTGCCAGTGCCGTCAACAATCCTCTATTGACCCGAATCAGCGGCATCGCCAACAAGGATCTCAAACCACATGTCTCTATCAAAGCTACGTCAGCAGGTGTCAACTCGGGTATGCTATCCCATCCTGCTGAGTGTCGCTCTCTAATCTGGAGGTTTTTGAAAACCTCATATTTTCATCACAAGGGTAATTCATCAGAATCCTACCAATCATTCAGTCTCAATCAATCAAAATCAATTAGACTCCTATATATCAAGTGACCTATATAAGTGACCTATATCAGTGAACTATATCAGACCCATATCAGTGACTCATATCAATACATCAAATCAACGACCCATATCACACAATCTAGCTAGCTGGATATCATATCAAATATGCTCTACCATCAATTACTATTTGTTTTCTATCACCGAAAGCAAATTTATCAGAAGTCATACCAATCATTTATTTCACATTTACTCTTTGTTTTCTACTCTAGGAAGCAAAGTTATCAATTCAATCTACTCTTTGTTTTTCATTCATGGGAAGCAAAGTTATCAGACAATTACTCTTTGTTTTCTACTCTAGGAAGCAAAGTTATCAATCAATCATCAGATTATTCTATCATTTCTATCCATATTAGCATGATGACGTGACAATTTACCTATCTATTGACTAAGGAAGCAATATAAATCATCATTTTCGCATTCCTATCATCAAATCTTCAGTTTTGCCTATTTTTACCATATGCCCTACTCTGTGGACTCTATGCGCTAAAAACCATATGCGCCGTTCTTTTCACGGGATGCGCTAAAAACCCGTATGCGCTGTTATTTTCACTGGATGCGCTCAAACAGATCCCCTATGCACATTTTCCTATATGCGCTACTTTAATCAACCTAAGCACCACTATTTTTTCCCGATGCGCATTTTCCTATATGCACTACTGTTTTTCCTATATGCGCTTTACTCCTAAATTTTCCTATCATACCCTATATGCGCGTTAGTTTTCATCGAATGCGCTAAACTGGTTTTGACCTAACTATTTCAAATCTACCCTATATGTGCTCTTGTTTTAACCCTAAGCGTCGGAATTTTTTTTGAAAGCGCTCAAACTATACTAAAAGTGCACAAACGTCATTTTCAAAACAAAAATCCATGGAAAAACAATTTTTTTTGATTCAAACGCAAAAAATTTGAAAGCACAGGAGGTTAGATTGACTCACCGGTGGTCCATATGTTGCTGGCCTCTGGTATCGGCAAGATCTCTCGAATCGGTGGCGATGATAAGGAATCTCCATGTCGCAAGGTCACTCTCAGAGCTACAGTATTCACCAAGTTAAAAAGTGCAAATGATTTGTCTCTTTCTTTACCTTTTAAAGGTCAAACAAGGGTAAGTTTACTGCCTTTTGACTTTATTTTTCACAATGGGACATTTCTTTTTCATCATTTGTCGAGAGCTAAATCACTCTCTCTCTCATCCGTAATTTACCTCCCGAGGGGGCATCATCAGTAGAAATATCGAAACCATATCAGGGGCAAAAATTTTATTTTATTTTCTTTGAAGCAATGTGTTTTACACATCACTTCAAAGAGGGGCAAAATGTATATGTCTAAAAATGGTCATGATTAAGCTTGTTAATTAATTAAATATGATTTATTTAATTAATTTTCCTAAAGTCATCTACATATAAATAAATTTAATTATTTATTTATATCGTTCATTTTCTAATTCTTCTACCTTAATTAAATAAATAATTTTATTTAATTATTGACATTTCCCACATTCCTCTTAATTAAATTAAATAATTATGATTATTTATTTTAATTATCATATCATTCTAAAGTTAGAATATTTGAATATTTAAATAATGGAATATTCTCTTCATCCCATAATCAAATTAAATATTAAATATTTTATTTAATATTTTCCTCACTCTAAATTCATTTCTAAAACATAATTAAATATGATTTATTTAATTATGCGAGTTTCCATATCCGTCTTCACTTCCAAATTAAATAAATTTATTTTATTTTATTCTAACTCATGCTAAACTCATTCTTCGAAATAGAAATTTCCCTTTGAATCTCAATGACGAAAATTGAAGGAAAAGGGAAACCTTCCATCTTCCTCTCCACTTTCAAAAATCCTCCACCGTCCATATGAACAAGCTTAATCCGGGCCGTTAATCGAATCAGCCAATCAAATCCTTTCTGAAACTCTATAAATGCCAATGCAAATCCAAGCTTTGGTTACCTACACGTACCTACGCATACACGCAATCAACTTATGCAATCACAACCTTTTAGCATCACAACAATACTTTCATCTTAGCATAGCCTTGCATTTAGCATAGTGTGCATTTTCAAATCTTGTTCTTCAGCTGTCCATTTTGTTGAGCTTGATCTGTTGATCTTAGAGCCATTGGGAAAACAACAAAACGCTGGAGTTAGAGAAAGATAAGCTGATTTCGGGGAAGGTACAGTAACGGTTTGCTTATTCTATTTTTTTTTTTAGCTTTTCTTGATTTAATGTCTTATTAATATGTGTTTGATTTTCATTTACATTGATTTAGCTTTGGTCTTCTACAAGTTTGCAAAGAAAAATTTAGTCAATAATCATGTTAGTCATTCATTCAATGCATTCCCTAGCTATGAGAGTCTCTTAGTGCAATAGAGTGAAAATGTCAACATTTTCCTTAAACTTATACCCCCTCCTATCTCTCCTATTTGTGAGGATGATGTGATAGAAGATAATACAAACATAGATAACCATGATGATAACAATTGTACTTCTCCTGATACCTCTCCTTTTAGTTATGAAGGTATCTTGGCGAAAGAAGGTACAATCGTTGAGAATCATGAAGGTATTATTTTCCCTTCTCCTCATTCTCCTTGGGAAGATAGTATAACAATAGAAGATGAATTCATTTCCACCACTTTACTTAGTCTCCATTCATCCCCCAACACCTCCTCTATTTGTGAAAATTCTTTAGTGAATAAGGATACAATCATGAATAATGATAAAAAACACATTTGTGAGGAGGATATATTGGTATCAAGAGATCCAATGATTGAGAGTTACAACATTATTTCTCTCCTTCCTAATGTTCCTAACATTTGGAAGGGTCTATTTGAACAAGAGGATCCAATCATTGGTACACATGAAAATCATAGTTGTCCTTCCCTTGATGTTTCTCCTATTTGTGATGAAGCTTCTTTACAACATCTAATTGCAAAATGTGATGAACCTCTTGTTTGTCACTCTCCTAAAAGCTATTCTACTAAGGTAGAAATTAGGGCACAAGATAATGTGACCTTTGAGAAAAATGATAAAGTTCTAAACAATCATAACAATGAAACAAAGCCTTCTTCTAATATCCTCACTAATGATGAACAAAACAATTCAACCATTGATAACTCCCTTACTTGTGATGAAGTCATTTTAGAAGAACCAATCCTTGAATATCAAGAACATTTTATTTGTAGTTCTCCTAAAAAATCTCCCACTAGGGAAGATACCATGGTGCAAGAAAATGAGTACATTGACAATAGTAATTCCTTAGATGGGTATGTGTAGGATCATCATGGAAAAAACAAGCCCTTAAGTGGCAAAAAATTTAGAAAAAATCAGTGTTAGGCAACTTGATGAAATTTTTTGAATAAGTTATCTATATTATTTCAAAAATATGTAAGAAAAAAATTTGTAGAAAATTGAATGTTGTTTCTAAACTACTAGGTTTATTTAAAAATAAATAAAATCTATTTGCTAAAAATTTGAAATTTCAATGCAGTAGTACTTAAATTTCAGGGAAAAAATAAGAAGTAGGTGTCTGTCTGACCACCCTAACCATAATAAAATGATAATATTTTTTTATAATATTTTATATATATGTAGAGGAATCATGTCTAGATGTGATGCATATTTTTTTGTAATTTTTTCCAAGTAAATAATTAATTATGAATTTTTTATTACAACTTTTAAAAAATATAAAAACTCATATGTCGACCACCTTAACTTGGTCAAAAATTCATGAAATTTAATTTTTATTTTTTTAATCCTATAGTATGTGAAGAATAGAATGTGACACATGTTTTGGATTCAAAAAATGTGATACCATTTGAAAGTTATAGATGTTTTTCAATCAGCCTATTGATCAGGACTTTAGTCGTAATTCTAATAGAAAATGAATAATAATTATTTATTAAATTCAAATTAAAGCATAATTTATATTGGTGGAAAGCTGAGAATCTCCTCTAAAAACCCTTTTCATTTCATCAATTTTGGGTAAAAAAAAAGTCGTCAGCCACATACCCTACAAATACCCATAATATTGCCACTTTTTGGCCCATCGTGATCCTACAAATACCCAGATGAAGATGATGAAGTAACATTAGATTCCTCTTCACTAATAGATTACGAAAATGAGGATAATTCTTCTGAGGTTATGCACATTAGATACCCATTGGAGTACTCTCCTGAGCCTAAAATTATCATTTATCTACCCTCTCACAAACTACAAGTTCAAAACAAACCTATCCTTATCCTCAAACCACCTGAACACAATGTTTTTCAGCAACCGAGTTACATTATCGTTGATCATACATATAACACTAGGAACAATCCACAACCAAGACAAACACCTTCAACATCTCTCCCATTTCCTAATCCTATCTTACCTAGTGCCCCTCGTTTTCCTTCGAATAGTGGAAAGGAGTATGATCTTGTTGAACAACTTAAGAATACTCTTGCAAAGATATCCCTATGGGACCTAATCCATAATTCACCTAATTATCACACTATGCTTCAAACAACCTTGTAACAAGTTGTGGTTCCTTCTAGTACAAACCCAAATGACATAACAACCATGATTCAAGGAATAAATGTTGACATTGTTTTCCACCAAAGTGAACTCCCCCTTTGGAAGTGCAAAAAACAATATGATGCTTGTATGATAGTAGCTCAATAAAAGATGATAGGGATAAAGTGAACCCTTGTTGACAATGGCTCAGCCTTAAATGTGTGTAGTGTGAACCTTTTGGATAAACTTGGTGTTGATAATTTAAAAATTCAACCTGCCTCTTTACCTATTAATGGCTTTGATAACATGAGAAAATGACCACTTGGAGTGATTACATTACCTATCAAAGTTGAAAAAGTTACATTACAAACCCCGATCCATGTTATGCATGATGATCTTTCATATAATATTCTTTTACGTAGACTATGGATTTATGAGATGCATGTTGTGTCCTCTACGCTTCATCGTATCATGAAATATGTCTATAACAACAAATTTTATACAATTGAAATCGATCATGAACCATATAGTTGTTTGAACATTGAGAAAGATAAAGAAAATCCTTTGAAAACAATAACACCAACTACACAAGTGGAACCCATGCAACAAAAAGACAAAGAAAAACATAGTGAAGAAATCATGAAGCTATTAGCTGGTGATTGGGGTGTTGGAAACACAAGGGCAGAAAAATAAGAGGGGGGGCTGAATCAGTTGTCACCGAATTTCAAACTTATTCAACTTATTAACCTTATTCTCATATTTGATCATTAATCATGAAAGCATAAATGAACAACACATTAGAATCACATATAACACCAAGATTTTTATGTAGAAACCCTATTAGGGGAAAAACCACGGTGGAGGTCATTCCACAAGATTATACCCTGTTAAAAGTATAAGGAATTATGAATGGGGAATGCACATGCATTCAGACACACTGCCTAGAGCTCACTGCCCAAATACAAAATAGGCTTACTGCCCAAAGGAAGAAACACTGTCTTACAAAAAGGTTTTGGTTAAACCCATCAGACTTTGAACTGAGAAAAGTAGCATCTTCTAATGCCTGGTTACAGTTCCGGTTAAGCACATGAACACTTCTTCACTCTTCTTCACTTTTCTTCTCACTTTGCTCTTCCTTCAAATGATCTAAATTTTATTCGCACACAAGACTCTTACACTTCGCACACACACACATACATGCCTTCAAATGATAAAAAAATCAATCTTATATATCGGCAATAAGAAATTACATCGCTATAAGTTGACTCCAAAGAAACAATAAAATGAATATAAACAGTCAACCCAAATCAATAAAGATTATTCATGTGAATCAACAATGCTCGGCCACAACATAGTGAAGACCGAAAATAACATCCTAAAACACGAACCACTTTAATTAATTAATCCTCGAAGATCCACAACATGCTTCAACACCTTGTCGGCCAAGAACATGAAAAAAATGAACACGCAAGCGAAAATCTCAGATCCCGAGCACAACGATTAATGTAGATGTGCAACATAGATAGAGAAAAAACTAGAAACATCCACAAGCATCATGAAACATCAGAGAAGCATCTGCAACAATTGAACTTACTTCAATCACATGATCTTCATTCAGGAACACAAACTGAAGTAACAAAAAAATGTCAGAATACAAATCTTCATAACTCGATCAAATCTTCACGTGGATCTCTAAAAATTGACGTGGATAAACTAGATATACTCAAAAAGAAACCCTTTAGTCCACAACCTCTGAAAAACAATGTATTGATCACATTTACAGAAAGAACTTCACTTCACCAATGACAACCTGTAGCACTTATTACAATTTTCTCAATATCCTCGACATATATAGCTTCTAATGCAACAATGCTAATAGTGTTGACATCAATGAAAACAACATATTAGTAACAAAATACAACATTCAACAATATCCCCCTTTGGCATTGATGGAAACAGATGATGTTAAAAAGACCATCAACACAACTGTGCTTACTCCCCCTAAGGTTCTTACTCTTCTTTCCTCAACTCTTCTCCCCACAAAGGTTTTTTACATTGCTCTTCTCCCCCTTTGACATTAATGGAAAATATTTCTTTTATACAAGCTCTAAACCACATATCTAAACACCTAAACTTCTGAACATCTGACTACTCCCGCTGAGTAGCAAGCAACACAACATCAATCCGGATTGAAATATGATCATGAAATGCATGGATTGATTTGAATCAATGCATCCTTAGTTCTGATTAGGAGGGGTAATCACCCCTAACTTCCCTCTGAGATACTCAAAAGTATCCTTAGGCAACGACTTGGTAAATATGTTTGCAATCTGCTCCCTAGTAGGCACATACTCCAATCTGACTTCCTTTTCACTTACTTTCTCTCTCAAAAAGTGAAACTTGATAGATATATGCTTGGTCTTGGAATGCAACACCAGATTCTTGGAAATGTTAATAGCACTTGAGTTATCATAGAATATAGCAATAGGCTCATCATACACAACTTTGATATCCTTTAAAATCCATTTCATCCACAGTACTTGAGTACAATTATTAGCAACATCAATGTATTTTTCCTCTGCAGTAGATAAAGAAATAGCATTATGTTTTTTTCTTAACCATGAAATCAACTTCTTTCCCAAGAAAAATGCTCCACCACTAGTATTTTTTTTTCATTCACATCTCCTACCCAATCAACATTAGTAAAGGCACTCAAAGTAAGATCATCATCTTTAGGATACCATAAACCAAAATCAATTGTCCCCTTCAAGTATCTGAAAATCCTCTTCACAGTAGTCACATGAGATTCTTTAGGATCAACTTGAAATCTAGCATCAATACATACAACATTCATGATATCATGCCTAGTTTGAGTCAAATAAAGCAATCCATCAATCATCAATTTGTATCTAGTTTGATTTTCCTTCAAAGAATCACCATCAGTTGCCAACTTGCATCCGGTCACCATAGGTGTACCAACTGGCTTTGAATCTTCCATACCAAATTTCTTCAACAATTCTTTCACATACTTGGATTGAGATATAAAGATCCCTTTATCTAACTGAGTAATTTGCAATCCCAATAATAATTTCATCTCTCCAATCATTGAAATCTCAAACTCATTATGCATCTCATTAGCAAACTTCATATGCAAGCTACCATCTCCTCCAAATATGATATCATCAACAAAAACTTCCACAATCAAATCTTTATCATCATTCTTGAAATAAAAACTACTATCAGTAGTACCTTTATTAAATCCAAGCTTCACAAAGTACTTATCCAATCTAGCATACCATGCTCTAGGGGCTTGTTTAAGTCCATACAATTCTTTCTTCAATCGGGAAACCATATCTCCTTGATCAGTCAACTGGAATCCATCAGGTTGTTCAACATACAATTCTTCTTCCAATTTTCCATTTAGAAAAGCAAACTTGACATCCATTTGATAAACTTTGTAGTCTTTGTAAGCAGCATAAGCAAGAAACAATCTCACAGCTTCAATTCTAGCAATAGGGGCAAAGGTTTCTTCAAAATCAATAGCTTTCATCTATGCATATCCCTTACATACCAGTCTTGCTTTGTTTCTAACCACTTCACCTTGTTCATTCAGTTTGTTTCTAAAGACCCATTTAGTTCCAATTACATTCTTATCCTTAGGTCTAGGAACAAGAATCCATGTATCATTCTTTTCAATTTTTTGTACTTCCTCTTTCATTGCTTCAACCCAATGTTCATCTTTGCATGTTGCATTCACATTGTTAGGCTCAATCTTTGAAATCAAACAATATTCTTTTGCAATCTTTCTCCTAGTCTAGACACCTTTGTTATTATCACCAATAATTTGATCTTTTGAAAGATTCAACCTTACATACCTCAAAGTCTTCTTAGAATGTTCTTAAACTTCAAGCTCTTCTGATCTCTCTTCTGTTCTTCCACTAGTTTCTCCTTCCTCTTGATCTTCTTGATTCACCAGAATGATTTGGACTTATTTTGAAGTCTGACCTTTGTTTGTACTATCATTCTGATCATCAGAATCATATCCATAGGTTCTGGATAGTGTACCAAATTCTTCATCAACCTTAACATTTTCACTTTCAACCATTTTCTTCAATCTCTTTTTGTAACACCGGCAACCCTTACGTTTAGTAGCATATCCCAGAAAGATTCATTCATCACTCCTAGCATCAAAATTTTCTATATCTTCATCTCTTTTGATATAACACTTGCTTCCAAAGATCTTGAAATATCTAACAGTAGGTTTTTGACCAGTCCATAACTCAAAATGAATCTTACCAATATCACCTTTGATTTGTACCTAGTTAAGTGTATACACAACAGTACTCACAACTTCTCTCTAGTAGATATGAGGTACATTTCCTTCCAACATCATGGTTCTAGCAACATCTACAACTATTTTGTTCTTCCTTTCCACAACTCCATTTTGTTGAGGGGTATGAGGTGCAGATAACTGTCTCTTTATTCCATGCTCTTCACAAAAAGAATTAAACTCACCGAAAGTGAATTCACCACCTCTATCTGATCTCAGACACTTAATCTTCAATCTTGTCTCTATCTCAACCATAGCCTTAAAGATCTTGAACTTTTCTAGAGCTTAAGATTTCTCCCTTAAGAAAGTAGCCCACATCATCCTTGAATAGTCATCAATAATCTACATGAAGTACCTGTATCCTTGTAAACTTCTAGTTCTAGCAGGACCACACAAATCAGTATGCACAAGATCCAACAATCCATTTGAATTTTTTTTTTACTTTGAAATGAAATTCTTATTTGCTTTCCTAACTGACATTCTTTGCATATGGCATTAGTAGGTTTCATCAGCTTAGGAAGATCTCTCACAGCCTTAGTGGAACTTATCTTGACAATATTATCAAAGTTAATATGACACATTCTCCTATGCCACAACCAGCTTTCATCAATTTGAGCAATCAAACAACTTTTACTAGCAAAACTCAGGTGGAAAATATTACCTTTTGTTTTTGTACCTGATGCAATCACATTTCTAAATTTCCCAATATTTTGCACTTACCATCCATGAACTGAAGATTGTATCCCTTACCAACCATCTGTCCAACACTTCAAATATTATGCTTCAAACCTTCAACATACAAGACATCATCAGTATTATGCTTACCATCAAGAGAAATGCATCCTCTTCCATGGATCACACCAGTTGTATTATCACCAAATCTCACAACACCACCATCATACTTTTCCATATTCACAAACTTACTTTTATCTCCTATCATATGATGAGAACAACCATTGTCAATTACCCATTCATCTTTCTCTTCAACTTGAGCATCTAGGGCTATCTCCACATTTGTACAACCAACAGATTCAGTAGACACGAGATTATTTTCCTTGATAGCAATAAACACAAATTCATCTTCACTTGCATTTCCTTTGTCAGATTCATCATATGTCACACCTTCATTAGCAACATAGTAACACTTCTTTTGGAATTTATGCTTGTTAAATCTTGGTTTGGAAACTCTCTCAGGACACCTTGATGCAAAATGACCTATCTTATTGCAAGATAAACATTTAATAGGAAATTTTTTGTTATACTTACTTTGTCCTCTGGCTTCTCTTTTCATAATCAATGCTTCAAGTTCTTCAAGCTCTCTTTCTTCTTCATTGAGTTGTCTCATTTCATCCTCATACTTGAATGTATTTCTAGATGAACTTTCACCCAAATCATATCTTTGTCTATCCCTTCCAGAAGTAGTGGCCTTGAATGCAGATTCAACCTTAGGAAGTGCATCACCAAATTCACTCAACTCAAAAGCAGTAAGCTTACCAATCAACATATCTCTGGTAACATTTGTTACAATTCGGAGCTCTTCAATAGCATTGTTATTGACTTTGTAAGAATCAGACAAGGATCTAAGCACTTTAGCAACAATTTCTGATTCATCTATCTGTCCACCAACATATCTGATACCACACACAAGTTCATTCACTCTTTGCATGAAAGTAGTAACATTTTCATCATCACCTATTTTCAAAATTTCATATTTCCCTTTCAGACTTTGTAGCTTAGCAATCTTCACATTAGCATAACATATATGTTTTTTGTAATGCTCCAGTAGGGCTTACCAATGCATCTCATATGGCACTCCATTCGAGTCTTCCATAAAGAATAATTTGTTCCATCAAATCTAGGACTATCCTTCTTATAAGTTGCCATCCCAGATCACCTCAAGTTGTTAAACTTCTTCCAAGGAACCACAAGCTCTGATACCAATTGTTGGAAACATAAGGGTAGACAACTGAGAGGTGGGGGTGAATCAGTTGTCATCGAATTTAAAACTTATTTAACTTATTAACCTTATTCTTAGATTTGATCATTAATCATGAAAGCATAAATGAACAACACATCAGAATCACACATAACACCAAGATTTTTATGTGGAAAACTTGTTAGGGGAAAAACCACAGTGGAGGTTAGTCCACAAGATTATACCTTGTTAAAAGTATAAGGAATTATGAATGGGGAATGTACATGCATTCAAGCACACTGCCTAGACCTCACTGCTCAAATACAAAATAGGCTTACTACCCAAAGGAAGACACACTGTCTTACATAATGGTTCTGATTAAATCCATCAGACTGTCTCAGAGCATGTGTTTTTTTTGCATAGTGGACAACACATTCCACTTGTAAACCTCTTTTAGCCTAGACCCGGTCCACCGCATTGGATGACCAATTGAAGCTTGATTCGTTGCAGTTTTCCTTTTTCTTTTTCCTTTTTTCCTTGCCTTTGATGGTGTATGTTTGTGATATGATTATGGCTTCATATATCATCTACATGTGTGTTACTTTATGCTCATGTTGGTTTTCCATAGGATCTCGATCCTAGGGGCTTGATCATCCCTCTTGATCGTTGTCATCATATCTTACTAGCATCTGTACTTTTGAACCCCTCTTCATTGTGTGGTTGGCTACTTTAGTGTGAGTTTGAAGCAAGTTCATCCTCTCACTAAAGTGGGGGCTAAATGTAATGTAGTAAAATGCATACCCTTACATTTTCACACTTTTTTAGGCCCGCCTTACCTTATTTATGGTTCTTTATGGCTTAATCGGCCCTATTTTGCATCTACAAGCCCTATGAATTATATCTTTCTTCTAGCTAATCCCGAAAAACATCAAAAGATAAATGATCATTTAATGACTCCATCTATGTGTCCCTGAATTTTGGGTCAGGACTAAAACACCACATAGGGTGTCTTTGTCCCTCAAAGGTCAGGACCCTCATTTTGAGGCATCTTAATTCGGCCCCTTTTTGATGTTTGTGCACCAAGTTTCATGGCTTGGGACTAAGATACCACCTAGGGCATCTTAGTCCTCCTTGAGTCATTTTTGGGATTTAATTTCAAATTCTTGCAAGATTTAGCCCCCTTTATTTAATGAATTCATATGTCGGCTTGGTGTGATGTAATTTCAGGATATTAAGAATAAGTATAAATACAAGGTTCCTTCTCTTATTTTCTCCCAATAAGCTAACAAGCATTCAAGCAACCCAAGCATTCAATCATTCAAGAGCAGATTTGTCAAGCATTTGGAGCCATTATCAAGATTCAAGCATCATATCAAAGAGATTCTTTCATCATGTGTGTTGTTGTGCTAACATTTGTGATGTAGGGTTTTCATTCAAGCAAGCAATTTAAGATCATTCCTTTGGGTCATGATCCATATCCATTACAACCATTGCACACAAGTTTGCAGACTTTATAAGGGTTTGGTGAGTTGTAGCATTGCACGTTGTTCATTCACCATTTCCTTCATTATTTCTATTTAATTTCAAGGTTTAATTACCAATAAGGGGTTTGACCAAGGAAAACCCCCATTTACTAACAATCAACAAGTTTTTCCCATTTTACATATTTGTGATTACAAATTTAGGTTGAAGTCTTGAAGATCCTTTAAAGTGAAAGATTGTAAAATTTGTAAAGTTGCATTGCCAAAGTTGTCATCTTCACAAAAACTCACCTATAGGTTAGATCCAGAAGTTTCAGGACCTCAGATCTGAGGAGAAGCAAGTGCAAACCTTGCAGCTCAAGATCACATTCATAGTTTGCAGAAATTTAGAAAGGGACTAATATGCCACCTTGGGCATCTTAGTCATCCCAGACATATTTTTTTAGAGATTCCTCCAAATCCGATTCTGACATTCGAAGACTCCGTATTTTCCCTAAAAAATAGTAGCAAGACTAATATGCCACTTTGGGTATCTTAGTTGTTCACAACACTTTTTGATAGCATTTTTACATTTCTAGAATCCTTATTATATTTCTAGAATTCCTAGGTACACATACCCTAACTTGGTGTAGCTTAATTTCATCATTTGCACTCATTATTTGGCTTGCATTACTAGGTTTTGTGAGTTGAATGTTAAAGTGTCTTTTCCAAGCTTTTTCTTGGTAGTGAACCCATTTAAAGCTAAAAGAACGCCCTTCCTAGGTCCTCATTGTGAATTAAATCACCTTGTGAGGTTGTTAGTCAATCCAATAGGGACTCCTAGGACATTATTGAGTGATTTGGTTGGAGAAAGAGTGACATTTCTAGATATCCATTTTTCCACCAATCAAAAGTGTAAATAAATACATTTTACAACATTAAATTAGGGAGAAGTTAAGTTAATTTAGCTTAAAAAGGTCCCAATACCTAATGTGGATGTGTAAAACACCTCACAACACAAGATCAAGGTGATATCAAGTCTAATTTATCGTTAATTATTCCCAAGTCAAGTGTGAAAATGTACACGATGATATTTTTGACACTACATTTAGCCCCTACTTTAGTGAGAGGATGAACTTGCTTCAAACTCACACTAAAGTAGACATTCAAGGGGGTTCCAATCATACCAGTGTGGATGGTCTAGGATAACAAAGATCAAGGACGTGGTTAAGCCTGGGCAGGATCCAAGATCCTATGTCAAATTGACATAAGGAAAAAAGGACACACACAAGATGTATAATATGAAGCAAAAAAAGATACATGGACATGCAATGTCAATAACTAAAAGAAATAAAAATGAGGTCGATGAAGCTTTGGCAAGGATGCACTCACTCTAGGGCCATAAAACATCAGGTCATCCACGAGGTGAGCTGTCCCAAAGAAGTGGTTTAGTGAGAAATTCATGCTAGTGTGTCAGCTTCCCATTGTATAATGAGAAAGTCATGCCAGTGTGTCAGCTTCCCATCATACTAACCATACCAAAATTATCCTCCCGATAACTTTGATAAGGCACCACAATGTAATACTTTTGGTAAATTCTTTTGTCATGTAAAAATTTTACTAAAGGGGATCTTGCTTTGTTCATGTAACAATATTCCTCTTAGGGAGCATTGTGCCTAATGTCTCCAAGAGAGGACAAGTTAAAGGTGTCATATCATTGCCCATGGGATGCCTCATTTTCATCATGCCATCACAGTAGATTGTACACTCTCAAAATCAAACCCAATGACACCGCCAAGAAGAGGACACATCACAAGAAAGAAGAAAAATAACGCAATGAAATTTTCAAAAAGATGTCATTTATGTATGATGATGGACTCCAAATCAGTAAAGAAGGTATTCTATATGGTGGGTTCACCAAAAAATTTCGTTGAAAAATTGATGGTTTATGGTTTTGGACATAAAACACCACTTTTCTCCAACTAACATTCAAGGATGTCCTAGAGATCTCAACCTAAGAGTGGAATAAACATAAGAGATCTACTAAGGGACTGTCCTAAGGTATGATTTTAGATTACAAGAGGGGTTCACCACCAAGTTTAGACTTGGAAAAGATAGTGAAATGTAAGATGAAATGTAAATCCCTAATATGACACAAGCTTGATTTAAATGACCTAGAAATCCAAGAAGAATAAAATAGAAAGCTACAAAACAAAATGTGTGTACCTGGGAATCTGAAGAAAGTTGGAAGGAGCTCCAAAATGTTAGAAATTCTGAATTTTTGACCTAGTGGGACTCATTCGCCATTCTGGGTGAACCAATCCCAATTCTAGATTTTTGAACAGGAGCATGTTTTAGGGAAAAGGGTATCTAACTCAATAAGAATTTTTGAAAAAAAGCTATAGTGGGACTCATTTTCCACTTGTGGTGAATGACCCTGGTTTAAATTTTTCAAAACTTCAAAGCTCTGATCTACACCTCTAAGTCTACTTAATCTACTTCTCCACGTTTCCAGATCTGAGACTCCAATTTCGAGGCTATAGATGACCATTTAATGAAATCCTTACAAATAGGGGGACAACTCCAACAAGCTTGCAACCTAATTTTCAATGATCCTTCAAGTCTTCAAAGCACCTAGACCTACGATTACATAAAGAAAGCGAGAAAAAGTGTTGATTGTTAGGGAATAGGGATTTTCCTTGGTCAAACCCCTTTTAGGTAATTAAACCAAAAGATGAAACAATGAAAAAAGGACATGAAACATGAAACATAGGATATGAAACATGAACAATGATACCTTGAATGATTTCTTGTAAGTGATGTCTTGTAAATCTGAAACTCAACATGAAATGGCCATGAAGGATGTAGATCTTGATCTTGACAATAGGTGTAGAACAATATTTGATCTTGGATATTAAATGCTACATCACAACACTAGCTCAATAACATGCTTGATGCTTGATATTCTTGACATGATGATGGATCTTGAATTACTGCAACAATTGATGAAGATCCCTTGAATGCCTTAAAAAGGATCTTGAAAGCTATCTTGATGACCTTGTGAAGACTTGGAGTGCTTAACTCTTGAGTGCTTGATATGATAACATGAATGCTTGATGAAATAATGATTTGAAATATTGATTATATAGGCAATGCATTCAAATGACCATTAATTTGATCCCAAAGGCCTACATAGAAGAAATTCGAACTTAAAACCCAAATTTTCCTACTCAAACCTCAAAAATAGGCTAAATGGGACTCATTCACCAAGCTAGGCGAATGAGTCCCACCTGGATGGGACTCATTTCTCCCAAAGTGGTGAATGGGTCCCATATGGGCTATTTCACTTGCTAGAATGTCAGGGAGTGTGTAAATTAAGTTGATTGGTTGATTTTGTTGGGTTTTTGATGAAAATATGTCTTGGGATGCATAATATAGGGTCATAGGGGCCTATTAATAATGATATAAAGGTCATAAATGTAATAGGGATCAAAATCCAATGTACAAGTGTAAATAAATACACTACAACATTAAATTAAGGAAAAAATGGGTCTATTTGGCTTAGAATGGCCCTAAATCCAATGTGAAAGTGTAAATAAATACACTACAACACTAGATCAAGGTGATATTAAATCTAATTTATCATTAATTATTCACAAGTCAAGTGTGAAAATGCACACAAAAATATTTTTTGACACTACATTTACCACCTACTTTAGTGAGATGATGACCTTTCTTCAAACTCACACTAACATAGACATTCAAGAGGGGTCCAATTGTACCAGTGTGGATGGTATAGGATAATAAAAATCGAGGAGGCGGTCAAGCCCCCAAGATCTAAGATCCTAACTCAAACTGACATAAGCACGAAAGGACATGTACAAGGTGTATAATATTCAACAAAATAGGATACACGGGCATGCAATGTCAATAACTAAAAGAAAGAAAAATGAGTAAAAATAAAAATGAGGTGGATCAAGCTTCGGCAAGAATGTGCTCACTCTGGGGCTACGAAAAATTAGGTCATCTGCAAGGTGAGTTGTCCCAAAGAAGTTGTTTAGTGAGAAAGTCATGCCAGTGTGTCAGCTTCCCACCGTATAATGAGAAAGTCAAGCCAGTGTGTCATCTTCACATCATACTAGCCATACCAAAGTTATCCTCTCAATAACTTTGATAAGGCACCACAATGTAATTTTTTTCGTAAATGCTTTTGTCATGTAAAAATTTTGATAAAGGGGATCTTGCTTTGTTCATGTAATGGTCTTCCTCTTAGGGAGCATTGTGCCTTATGTCTCCAAGAGAGGACAAATCAAAGGTGTCAGATCATCGCCCATGGGATGCCTCATTTGCATCATGCCATCACAGTAGATCGTATACTCTCAGCATCAAACCCAATGACACCACCAAGAAGAGGACACATCACAAGAAAAAAAAAATCACACCATGAAATTTGCTAAAAGATGTCACCTATGTATGATGATGGACTCCAAATTAGTAAATAAGGTATTTTATAAGTTGGGTTCACCAAAATGTTTAGTTGAAAAATGGATGGTTTATGGTTTTGGACATAGAACACCACTTTTCTCCAACTAGCATTCAAGGATGTCCTAGAGATCTCAACTGAAGAGTGGAATAAAGGTAAGAGATCTACTAAGGGACTATCCTAGGGTATGATTTTAGATTAGAAGAGGGGTTCATTACCAAGTTTAGACTCAGAAAAGTTAATGAAATGCAAGATGAAATGTAAAAACCTAATATGATGCAAGCTTGATTTAAATGTCCTAGAAATGCAAGAAGAAGAAAATAGAAAGCTATAGAATAGAATGTGTGTAATTGGGAATCTAGAGAAAGTTGGAAGGAGCTCTGAAATGCTGGAAATTTTGACTTTTTGACCTAGTGGGACTTATAGACCATTATGGGTGAATCAGTCCTAGTTTTGGATTTTTGCACATGAGCAGGTTTTAGACAAAAGTGTATTTGAATATGCAATAATTTCTAAAAAAACACCTACCAGTTTGGATTTTTTGGAACTTCAAAGTTCGGATTTGCACCTCTCAGTCTGCTCAATCTATTTCTCTAGGTTTCTGGATCCAAGACTCTGATTTGAAAGTTGTAGATGACTATTTAATGAAAATTATGACCTTCCAAATAGGTGGACAACTCCAACAAGCTTGCAACCTAATATTCAATGGTCCTTCAAGTCTTCAAAGCACCTAGACCTATGATTACACAAAGAATGAGAGAAAAAGTGTTGATTGTTAGGGAATAGGTGCTTGCCTTGGTCAAACCCCTTTTAGGTAATTAAACCAAATGATGAAACAATGAAACAAGGACATGAAACATAAAACATAGGATATGAAACATGAACAATGATACCTTGAATGATTTCTTGTAAGTGATGTCTTGTAAATATGCATCTCGACAAGAAATGACCATGAAGGATGTAGATCTTGATCTTGACAATAGGTGTACAACAATTTTTGATCTTGGATCTTCAATGCTACATCACAACACTAGCTCAATAACATGATTGATGCTTGATATGCTTGACATGATGATGGATCTTGAACTGCTGAAACAAATGATGAAGAATATACCCTTGAATGCCTTGGAAATGATCTTGAAAGCTATCTTTATGACCTAAATACAAAGAAATGATAAAATATAATGAATATTAATGCAAAACCTAAGATATGCAAGTTGTTTGAAAACATAGTGATGTATGCAAAATGACCTAAGAATGCAAGTAAACAATAATAGAAATGAACAAGACTAGAGTGGTGCACTTGGGAACTAAAATGTGATGCATAGAGGCTTTGAAATCCTATAGATTTTGTTGTTGAAGCCCACTAGGAAACTTACACCAAATTCGGTGACTTAGTCCTGTTTCGGGGATATTCTGCCAGAACAGGTTTTTGCTAAATGGGTGTCCAGAAATACAGAAAAAACTTTTCAGGCCTAGAAGTGGGACTAATTCACCACAGATGGTGACTTAGTCTACCTGGGAATCTTAGGAAATTCGGGGTAGGAATCTATGGCCTTTTTCCTGCACTTCCTTTCCTGATAAGTGTCTAGTTCAAATTCTACAGAAAACAGGCTAAAAGATGTCGCCAAGCTTCAATTAGGGATTTGTTGTCTTGAATGAATTTGATGAGTTGACAACACCTTTTTGATGCTTTCCTCTTTGACAAATCTGCATACAAAACCTGCAAAACACACATACAAAGAGGGGGAAAAGGGTTAAGGGTTAGAGAATAAGGGTTTTCCTTGGTCAAAACCCAATTTGGTAATCAAACCCTTGAAAATAAAATGAAATAAGGAGAGAATGGTGAATGAACAATGCGCAATGCTACAACTCACCAAACCCTTGATGTTGAAATCTAAAGATGTGCAACAAGATGCTCCAATGGATGCCTGATAATGCTTAGAATGCTTGAGAATGATTAAGTAAATGCACTAAATAAATTAGAATATTGTAAGAGATTAGGAGATGAAAAAAGAGGGGAAAACCCTTTATACTTGATTTTAAGAAATTTCCCAAAAATAACACATCACAGGTTGACCTTAAGGTTAAGAGAATAAAATCCTACTAGAAAATTAAAATTATTTTGATTTTTGTGCCCAGTGGGACTAAGTTGCCCCAGGTGGCGACTTGGTCCCACCAGGGCAATTTTTACTGGGTTTCAGGGATTGAAGTGTATTTAATGTTGTTTAATGGGAATATTCTAAAAAATACACTTAATTAGGGTCGGGAAGTGCATTAAGGGGTCATTTAGACATAATCTAAAGGGTTGAATTATTGATGAAAAGCCTAAAAAAGCATGAGAGTTTGTTACAACTCTTTACAACACTTTGAAATAAGGCTTGGTAAGTGATAAAAATGGGTTATTTAAGTGAATTATAATGAAAGGCTCCTAGAAAAGTGTGAAAGTGGGTTACAACACTTCACAACACTTTTACAAGACATCCTAGAATTCATAATGATTCACAAGGACCCAAGACCTAATGTGAATGTGTTGACCACATTACAACATTAAATCTAGGAAAAATCAAGCCAAAGTCCATAAGAAAGACTCAAGTGAGCGTAAGAATGTCCAACTATACATTTTTTGGTGACACATTAAGCCCCCACTTTAGTGAGAGGATGAACTTGCTTCAAACTCACACTAAAGTAGCCCAACATGCATATCAAAAAGGATCCAAATGCACTGATGCTAGTAAGATGAGACAACAAAACTCAAGAGGGGTGATCAAGCCCCCAGGATCAAGAACCCATGGCAAACCAAACATAAGAACAAAGGAACACACATAAAAATGATGAAAAAGAATGAAAGAGATAAAAGGATAAAGAAAAGAGAGTCAGATCAAGATTCGATCATTTGTCCATGTCGTTATGGATCAGATCTAGGCTATTTGTTCAGAAATAAAATTAATACTCACTCTGAGGTGATAGAACTCATGGCTATCTACCAGGTGAGAGGGCCCAAAAGGTGAGAAACATACACTCATGACTGGTATGCACTCACACACACGTATGTGGCTATGGGGAAAAGTTATGCCTTAGAATGGGCTTCCTGCTCAACCATACCAAAGTTATACCTCTTGATAACTTTAATAAGGCACCACAAAATAAAATGACATTTCGAGATTCATGAGGCAAGCAAAACTTTGTATTCCTGGAGCTCATGAACAAACGCGATGGCACTACAGGCATGCAAGTTATGTTATGCAAGGTGGCCATATAAAAAATGAAAAATGTAGCATACAAACGATGTTCAAAGGATTTTTTCTTAGTTCATGCGAGGTTTTTAACTTAGGGAACATTGTGTCTAATGTCTCCAAGAGAGGACCGATCAAAGAATAGAAAATTCGCAACTTAGGGGATGCAGTGCATCACATCAAGCCGCGAAGAGGAATGTAATATGCTAAAATAGATCATGCTCATGAAGGACATCACACCCAATGCCATCCACAAAGTGACAAAAACATCATATGAAGTACGAAGGATACAATAAGAACCAAGAAAAAAGAAAATAAATGCAAAATAATAATGCCAATGTATGCCCCCACTTTAAAGGAATTGCTACACACTGTATTATGAGCAATTACTTTAAAGTAGCTAATGAAAAATGCTAAAAAGAAGAAAAAATGAGAGAAAACTTGGAAATTGGTGTAGGAGCACCCTAGTAAGCACATGCCTCCATGAGGCAATCTTAGGTTTTTGATTTAGAGTAGATGATCTAATTTTTTGGGTATGTGCAGGATCATGATGGGCCAAAAAGTGGCAATATGATGGTTATTTGTAGGGTATGTGGCTACGACTTTTTTTTTACCCAAAATTGATGAAATGAAAAAGGTTTTTAAAGGAGATTCTTAGCTTTCCACCAATATAAATTATGCTTTACTTTGAATTTAATAAATTATTATTATTCATTTTCTATTTGAATTACAACTAAAGTCCTGATTGATAGGCTGATTGAAAAACATCTATAGCTTTCAAACAGTATCACATTTTTGGAATCCAAACATGCATCACATTCTATGCTTCACATACTATAGGATTAAAAAATAAAAATTGAATTTCATGAAGTTTTGACCAAGTTAAGGTGGTCAAACATACGAGTTTTTATATTTTTAAAATTTATAATAAAAATTCATAATTAATTATTTACTTGAAAAAATTACAAAAAATATGCATCGATCTGACATGAGTCCTCTACTTATGTCTAAAATATTATAAAAAAAATCATTTTATTGTGGTTAGGTGGTCAGACAACACTACTTCTTATTTTTCCCTGAAATTTAAGTACTACTCGCATTGAAATTCAAATTTTCACCAAATAGATTTTTTTAAAAAAAATAAACCTAGTAGTTTAGCAACTACATTCAATTTTCTACAGATTCTATTCTTACATATTTTTGAAATAATATAGATAACTTATTGAAATTTTTACGTCAAGTTGCCTAACTCTGATTTTTTTGAATTTTTTCACTTAAGGGCCTATTTTTTCCATGATGATCTTGCACATACCCTTTTAATAAGGTATAAATGGAAATATTAAGCTTGTAATAGGTCCTAGATAGTCATTTTGGGTTCATTGGCCATATAATATGAAAGTTACAAAATTGACAAAATGTTGTCATGGCAATATTGTAAAAATGCAAAAAATGCCAAATGGTGGAATGTAAAGAGTCGAGTAGTTAGGGCGTTAGTTTGAGTCATTGATTTTGGTTTATAAAATCATTTTGAATCCTTTAAAACTTCTAGGAAGGAAGGGGGAAGATGTAGGAGTGAGAAATTCAATGAAATACTCTATTTTCTATTAATTTACCAACATTTTCTTTGATTTCAGGCCAGTGTACGGCCATGTACTATGCATAAACCCACTTCTCCTCCATTGTAAGTAAAATACTTATGAATATAATTTATTATGCAATTGGTTTTAGGAAAATCCATTCTATTTTGTAAAAGTTAAAAGCAATTCATCTCAAGTGGGTCAAAACCTCGATCTAGGGTCACAATAAGCCAAAAAAATTGTGTTTCTTCCATTTTAACTACTAGAAAATGTTAGGTTTTGGTGGTAAGGCTTCTTTCAACATATAATTCCATATTATAATTTTGCAGACCAAAAGATAAAGGTTAGCATATAAAATAATGATGCCCTAGGACTATAATTTGTGTAAAAATCTAGAAAATAATAGTGATGAATGAAGATTTAGTGTTTTCTTGGTGCAATGGATATTATACTTGGGTAACAGTGGTTGAAAAGGTTGTAAAGGTGTATTTTGATTCCTTTCCTATCAAGGTTTGGTGAAATTATAGGTTTGGGTCCATTATTTATCGACTGTCATGTTAAGGAAAATTGGGGACAGTCTTAGGACAATATTGCATAGTTTTGGATTTTCTATCTTGAAAGGCCATAAAATCATTGAATAATGTTCAATTGAAGAGTCTTACATGCCATGGAACTTATTTGAGAGTTCAATAGATCCTTTATTGTTGCATGTCAAATAAGTAAGAATGAATGATCACAAGAAGCCTAATTAGGCCGGTTAGGTCAGTCTACTTTGAAAATTTCTCATGTTTGAGATGTTTAAGTTGGTGATAGAATTTGAGTCAGTCACTTTTATGTTGCTAAAGGTGGTTTGAAGATTCAAAAAGAGTTTTTTATGCCTTGATCTAAGATTGGGTGTTTGGAATCAAGTGTTTTGTGAAGGAAGGATGAGTCCAAGTTGTAAGAGCGTGCAAGAATTGGATGAGTCTAATCAAGTTGAGATTGTTTGAAAGTTTTGGAACCCCAACATTGCATCAATTGGTATCAGAGCTCAGAAGGTTTGGGCAATAGATTTGGTGTTTTTTTTGTGTGTTTGTGCAAGTTGAGGAAAGAAATTGATTGCCAAGAGACTAGGTAGAGGAAAAGAGGAGAGACCTAGGTGAGGAAAAGAAGTGAAGAGGAAGCAAGGAGAGACTTGCTTGAGTAAAGTGAAGGATGGATTTGTTGTAGGAAGAGGTTTCATCAAAGAAGAAACAAGAAAGAAAAAGAGAGGAAGAGGCAAGAGAAAAAGATGAGGAAAATAGAGATGAGATAGTAGAACTAAAGCAAGCTATAGAAAGAGTAGAATTAGAGTTCCAAATGGAGATGGAGCTATTGCTTAGACAAGCACAAAGTTGGCATTTGACAATGAAGAAGATATTTGTATGGCCCATTAAAAAGGTAGTTCAAAGGAGGAGGAAAATGAAGACAATAGAGGAAGAAGAAGAATTTGAATATGTGGAAGAAGAATTCATGAAGATGGATGAAGAAGAAAAATACATTGTAGCCATTCCCAAGCATGAATGTGAAAGTACAACTGAGGTAAAGGATCATATTTTGGAGGGAAATGATGAATCGCTCTTGAAGACATAAAGTGAGTTGAAGATACATGATGGTATTGTAGAGACAATAAACCACTTCCTTGTTGTGATAACACTTTTGATGAGGAACAAACTAATGGCCAAGATGCAATAGATGAAGGAAGAAGGATGAAGAGTTGAGATTGAGATTGTGACACATTAGAGCATGAAGGAGAAAATTCATAGAGACAAGACAAAGTGGAGACAAGTTGGCATAGACCAACTAAAGCCAAAGTTGAAGATGAAAGTTTTTTCAAGAA
Source organism: Sequoia sempervirens (assembly GCA_007258455.2). Lineage (NCBI taxonomy): Eukaryota > Viridiplantae > Streptophyta > Pinopsida > Cupressales > Cupressaceae > Sequoia > Sequoia sempervirens. Next base: position 40,269 of record VDFB02032670.1, read on the forward strand.
GCAAGGCATAGAGGAATAAAGGGAGGAGCATTTGATGATGAAGGCTTGTTACTACATTCAATCCAAGAGGACTTGAAGTTTTCATTTGGCTGGGAGTATGGTGCAGGGGCACCCTAGCAAGCACATGCCTCCATGAGGAAATCTTAGGTTTTTGATTTAGTGTAGATGATCTCATGTTGTAATAAGGTATAAATGGCCACATTAAGATTGTAATAGGTCCTAGATAGTCATTTTGGGTTCATTAGGCATATAATATAAAAGTTGCAAAAATTGACAAAATGTTGTCATGGCAACATTGTAAAAATGCAAAAAATGCCAAATGGTAGAATGTGAAGATTCAAGTAGTTAGGGAGTTAGTTTGAGTCATTGGTTTTGATTTATAAAATCATTTTGAATCCTTTCAAACTTTGAGGAAGGAAGGGGGGAGAAGTAGGAGTGAGAAATTCAATGAAATATTCTATTTTTGTTAATTTACCAACATTTTCTTTGATCTCATGCCATTTTACAACCATGTAATTTGCATAAAACCACTTCTCCTCCATTGTAACTAAAATCCATGCGAATCTACTATATTATGCAATTGGTTTTATGAAAATCCATTCAGTTTTGTGAAAGTTAAAAGCAATTCATCTCAGGCGGGTCAAAACCCTGATCTAGGGTCACAGTAAGCCATTAAAATTGTACTTCTTCCATTTTAACCAGTGGAAAATGCTAGGTTTTGGTGGTAAGGCCTCTTTCAACATATACTTTCATATTACAAGTTTTCAGGCCAAAAGATAAAGTTTAGCATATAAAATAATGATGCCCTAGAACTGTGATTTGTGTAAAAATTTGGAAAATAATAGTGATCAGTGAAGATTTAGTGTTTTGTTGGTGCAATGGATATTCTACTTGGCTAATAGTGGTTGAAAAGGTTGTAAAGGTTTATTTTGATTCCTTTCCTATCAGGATTTGGTGAAATTACAAGTTTGGGTCCATTATTTGTTGGTTGTCTTGTTAAGGCATATTGGGGACCATCTTAGTTAGGACAATATTGCATAGTTTTGGATTTTCTATCTTGAAAGGCCATAAACTCATTGAATAATGTTCAATTGAAGAGTCTTACATGCCATGGAACTAATTTGAGAGTTCAATAGATCACTTTATTTTTGCATGTAAAATAACTAAGAATGAATGATAACAAGAAGCCTAATTATGCTGGTTAGGTCAGTCTACTTTGAAAACTTCTCACACTACTATATTTGATTCCAAATTATGATGAATGTTTGTTGACATATCAACAAACTATTGTCGAACTACTGAAAAAAAACTCATAAATTTCGTTGCTATATTTTTGTCACTTTCATGACCAACTTTTATACATCGAAACCATGACCCAACATCGTCGATCATCACCATGGAAAATGGAACCGGTGTTCATTGGAAAATTGACACAAACTTCGTCCATCTAGTGATGAAAAATAACCACAACACAATGTGAAATGCCTCTTTGAAAGAATTGAAACAACACTAAACATTTGTCAAAATTTTGATGATGTGGAGCATTCCATTACAATGAAAATATCGTCACAAGTACAACAACTTCATCAGAAGTTTTAGTGGTTCATCGGTTTATGTCCATCACAATTTTGATGAGACCCTGTAGTTTTTTTTTTTTAATTATTCATTCAAATGTATGCTATTACATACATTTGAACAAATTTTATTATTGGTGTGGGTGAGTTTGTTGATTGGAGCCTTGTGGCTATGTTCATTTTAAAAAACCATGATTGTTGTCACAAATCTTTTCCTTTGAAGCCCATGATGAGAAAATTGAGCACCAACAATAGACCATAATCTTGTCATTATATTATCATAACCATGATTGTAAACCATAACTACAGATGTAAACATGCAAAACATAGTATGCCCACTGGTAACAAAGATTTGGCCAAAAAAAGTTTACAAGGCATTCACATCAAGTAGATATACAAGTCAATGATCATTCTAAGGAATATATCTCACCAATTTTGGGGGATTATTGTGACCCGAGTTTACCACTGTCAATTTTGATGCAACTTCCACAGAAAAGAATGATACTGAAGCATATATAAAATAAAATATATCCAGAATGGACATCTCTAATGTTGTCAACAATTGATATGCAACTACATTATCAATTTGTTGTAAACATATCTACATAGCATTTGATGATTTCTCAATCTCTCTCTATGAAAGATGTATCAAATTCCAATAATAAGAAAGGGGGAATGAAGACTAAAGCTTCAAGATAAATGAATTGGGAGACTAAAATAGTGAATGACTTATAGATAATTGTTTATAGTTACATGGTTGCTGCTAGAGTTTTTTCAAACCACAAAGTGTTGGTGTGTTGACATTGTCTCATGTACATTGAAAATTTATACATACTTGTCCTCTTTCTCCAATGGAGTTTTCTTGCGCAAGGATTTCTCCAAGTAAATCAAGTCTATATGATTTCTTGATTTTATTATTATTGTTGATTAATGCATCTACAAGTTATTCCTTTATGGTAATCCTCGATAAAGAACATATTTCAAATTTGCACACTTTATAGAAGATTTTATTGCAGTAGCATGTACAGATTACCAAGACAGAGAAGGATTCCAAATACTTTCAACCAAATAAGCAAAAATCATCAATAACACAACAATTAATTGCCAAAAACACATAATTAATCACAAAAAATGCAAAGATTAATCACTAAAAAACACAATTAATGGGAATAACCACACAATTAATTACAAAAATTACATTTTAAAACAAAATCGATGAATCATATTCAACGTTCATTGACTGATTTTTTTCATTTACATGCATTAAAATCACCTTTAAATCCTAGCTCACAAAGTGACAAAACTATGGTAGAAGTGAACTCCAAAAGAATATTCAACTATAGGTCCAATGATATTATAAAAATAGGAATAGCATGGTTCATAAACTATTCAGTAAATTATAAAGAAAATTCAACACTAAAAAACCAATAGATACGATTATGAAGTAAGAATACAGATCTTGATTACCTTACACCTCTAAACCATATCATCAAAGTATTGTCTTTCTTTCCCTCGTAAAGCTTCAAACTTCTCAACTGAATCAATGTCAACATTATGCTTTGTCTTTGGCTTTGGTGGCTCAAAAGGACATGTCAAGATAGCTATCTTTGCATCCTCAATTCTTTTAGGAATTTGTGGATGACTCATATCTTTGTCAATAGCAATGCCTCCAACCAACGCTGTATCTTCCAACCTTCCACCAAATTTTCCTTCAACTTTAATCAAAATCCAAGTTAACATCCTTTCTTTCCAAATTTGTAAAAGCAAGAACTACTTTGACAACAATCTTTGCTAACATGTGTTTGCATCTGTTAACACTACATCAAATAAAAAATATTCAATACAAAAAAATTGACATTCAGAAGAATCGATTGTTATCATAGTTGTAGGTAGGATGGAACTTATTCCTTGTGAAATGATCATACAAATTGATAAGGCGTCAATATGTCCAAATCTCAAAACAAGTCAATTCAAAATCAAAATAACGTCCAAAATTTAATAAAAGTTACTCCAGAGTTTAATAAAACCAAATTTGCAAACAACATGTGTGCAATTAAAATATTTACAATCAATTTTGTACCAATTTTTTTTCCTTCGTATAGCACTTCACTAAGCTATTCCACACTGCTATGGAAAACATGAGATAGGGTATTCTACTTAAGGGGTGTATGTACTCAATTATTGGAAAAGCTAGATTGTTGTTTCTAGTCTTACATATTAAGTGTATAGGTTGTGTATAGAATAAGGTCACCTTTTATGTTCCTCTATGCAATTGCTATTAATTATTTGAAACTGATGTAGAAAAAAGGTGATAATTGTCTTGTCGTCTTCATGATTTCATTTAACTTGTTTAATTACATGAGTGTGAAAAGGCCTAAGATGGAAATCTAGAAAGGGGCAGTTAGAGTCAAAAAGATGAAATAGAAGAATCAACAAAAGCCCAATGCAGCCAGGGCTCCATTTCCTTGCTAATAGAAATTTTTATCTACTGTCTAGAATCTCTTAGTGATCTCTACCTTGACGAGTCATTGAACATGAAACTGCTCTTGAGGTGTATGATTGTAAAAGACTACATTCACTACTACAAAAAAGGTCAATGCATTAGCATTGGCAAGTTATGCAATAATTAAGCTTCAACCAAAAAGGAACAGCCAAATTCCCTCTTTTGGCAGGAAAATTCAATCAATACAACAAATGTTCAATCCATGCATGCATATTATTCTTGTATCTAGTTCAATGGACAATGGTTTAGTAACTAGATGGCATACACTGTTGTAGTGATGGTTACCAGAATATATATATATATATATATATATATATATATATATATATCGAGGGTTTCCGAATAGAGCATCAACACGACATAATAAAGGCCCCCTGATGAAATCATAAAAAAAGAATATTATGTGAATATTTTGTGAGTAACATGGAGTCTTGACAAATGTTAATGATCATAAGGATAGTGACCTTGCAATCTTGTAAAACTAATTTCTTTTACAGTGATCCCTTAGAATTTGATGATTTTCAATGTAAAGTTCTTCATTGCTTGTAAAGGGCCATGCAACTATTTTTATAAGTACATCTAGTGGTATCCATGAATGTGTTTTGAGTCCTATTGTAATCCATGTTGGGAGTGATCATAGATAGTGAGCATACAAGAGGTTGTAAGTCTAATTTTTGACAGTAAGTTCCCTATTGATCATGAGTATTGTTCCTTTGAGAATATGTTGTTCCTTTGCTCAAGCCTTGTATCCATGGATGTAACACAAATTGGTCCTTGATGTGTTTTAATCCTTGAATTTCCAAATGATACATTGTGCCTACAAGGGAAATTAGGTGAGTTTTCTGATTGGAGCCTTGTCCTTCCAATCCTTTTCAAGTTGCAATCAACATTTTCATTGATTTTTGTCCTTCCAAATCATACCTTTACAAGAATTAGTAAGATTCAACCAATATGCAAACAAGATAAGTATTGACCTTATGCAATTTCTCAAAGGAATTTGTCCGATGCGGGATCCATCCATGGATAGCTTCCCCTGCAAAAGCTATCATCTAGGGTAACATATGAGATGTGTTAAAAAGTAAAATAAGTACAAAGGGTAACATATTGAAGCAAAGAGAACTAATGAAAATCGCATAACCTTAAAAGTGCAACATAATGAAATATTGAAAAGTGCATTACCTTATTGAGCTCCTCTTTGTTTCGAGAATAGTTTAATATTCTCTACTTAACAAGGCCAACCATGTGAAGGTGGATGCTCATTTGGCCTCCTCCCCCCCTTCACATCACTCTCAATTCCCCATACCTGATCATATAACATTAATCATTCATTCATCTATTAATAACATATAACATTCATTCATTCATCCATTAATAACATATAACATTCATTAATTCATCCATTAATAACATATAACATTTGGGTATGTGCAAGATCATGATGGGCCAACAAGTGGCAATATGATGGGTATGTGTAGGGTATGTGGCTGACGACTTTTTTTTAACCCAAAATTGATGAAACAAAAAGGGTTTTTAAAGGATATTCTTAGTTTTCCACCAATATAAATTATTTTTTACTTTGAATTTAATAAATAATTATTACTTATTTTCTATTTGAATTACAACTAAATAGGTTCATTGAAAAATATCTATAGCTTTCAAACAGTATCACATTTTTTGAATCCAAACCATGAGTCACATTCTATGCTTTGTATACTATAAGATTTTAAAAAAAATGAATTTCATGAAGTTTTGACCAAGTTAAGGTGGTTAGACATACAAGTTTTTATTTTTAAAAGTTGTAATAAAAAAATCATAATGAATTATTTACTTAGGAAAATAACTACAAAAAAATATGTATCACGCTAGACATGAGTTCTCTACTTATATCTAAAATCTTATAAAAATATTATCATTTTATTGTATACGTGGTCGACAAACACCTTACTCTCTTATTTTTCCCTCAAATTTAAGTCCTATTGCATTGAAATTTCAATTTCACCAAATAGATTTTTTTAAATAAAATAAACCTAGTAGTTTAGAACTACATTCAAATTTCACAAATTCCATTCTCACATATTTTCAAATAATATAGATAATTTATTCAAATATTTATGTCAAGTTGCCTAACTTTGATTTTTCCGAATTTTTCAGCCACCTAAGGGCCTATATTTTTTCCATGATGATCCCCGCATTATTAAATTATCTATCTATTAAAATATAACATTCATCTATTAACACATAAATATCTATTCTGCATAGCTTTACGTGATATCAAAAATATGGTTGTCATAATATGATTACAATCACTTCTTTTTGTTTCTTTTTTGCAACTAAATAAAGAAGAAGTGGAGTATCATTTTCTAAATCATTTGTCCCCCCTTGAGTTGTTCTTCCCTCTTCTCTTGATCTTAATGTATGCCTAGTCGTGTACTCATGGCATGGATCCCACTGCAATGGGGGTCTGCTGCAATAACAAAGAAATGTTAAATTGATATGTTTTATTATTATTGTTACAAGTATTTCATTAATTAAAAGAACATTAGAGTGGTGCTCTTTACCTGATGGGGCCAAATCATGTTCCTGATCTTGTCTTATAGGCTCATTCTCAACATGTTGAACACCTTCTAAATCCTCTAGAGTTGAAACCCAAAAGGTTACATTAATTAATACACCAATTGCAATTAAGTATGTTTAAAAGAACATTAGAGTGGTCCTCTTTACCTGATGGGGCCACATCATGTTCCTAATCTTGTCTAGCCTGATCATATTCAACATGTTGATCACGCTCTACATGCTCTAAAATTGAAACACAAAAGGTTACATTAATTAATACACCAATTGCAATTAAATATGTTTAATTGTATTAGTCCATAGTGTGTTTTCTATAGCACATGAATACATCCAGTATCGGGATGCACATGGACATGACCTTCATCTACAAGTTGTGCTCCACCCTCACTAGGTTGCATTCCAATGTCATGTGCAGTATTATCATTGCTTGCTTGTTTAAAACAAATAGGCACACAATTACTTTATAGTGGAAATTAATATTGAATAGATTGCACAAGTACTCAATTTTAAATAAACTTCATTGAGTTTATTTACCTGCATGTCAGATGCAGTGGAAGCTTGTGTTTTCCCACTAAAGAGTCTTAGGCATTCAACCATGACTTCATAGCCTTGCTGGAAGGAAATCTTTAGGTCCTCTTCTGTGGGTACTTTGTTGAATTCAAAGCCTTGCATTTTTGCATAAGATCATGAATTTTGCTTCTATGGTGTGATAAAACAAAAATTGTTTGCAATTTATTATTTGGATGCAATATTTCATTTATTGATACTTACAATTCATGCAGCTAATTTCATATAACCACCAGAGCCAAGTCTGTGTTGCCCGTGTTTTTCTACTCTTTCCTTTGTTGCCTTCGATGTGTTGGGCAGCCTATGAAAAGTTTGAAATAGGTTAGATTATGTAAAAATAAATAGTAATCAGTATATTATTACATTGTTGATAGTATCACATACCTTCCTTGGCCCAGTGGTGTCTTTCCTTTTCTTTTTAGCCTTCTCCTTTCCATCTGACACCAAGTCCTTCCACTCCCTCTCTAAAATCATGGGGGGATGCTCATACTTTTTGTTCTTCTCTAAATGTGACATATATTGGTCCCTCACATATTTTAGATAGGTACCAGTTTTCTTAAGGACCTTGGTTTGGTTGAATGTGTTATTACCGAACAAAAAAACTAAACACTCAATGAACTCATCTTTTAAGTCTTGATTTTGGGCATTCCACTATGTACGTATGGTGGGCCTGAAGATATCCAATGTAATATCATTTAAATGTTTATAAAAAATTATCATTTCCTCGTAAAATGATCATGGGATCATTAGTCTAAAAAGAGTGATCAATAAGTAAATTTCAATTGAACTATATATAATAATAATTAAAACATTTTAAAGTACCTGGGACCTTCTCTATCTTTATGGGAATTGAATCCTTGGTCACCAAAAATGTGATCGACAATGTTCCCATACTAGTA